>PVNU02001311.1:0-55030 GCA_003013855.2 Liriodendron chinense
TCTTGCAACCAGCAAGCGAGCACTCCCTCATGCATAGTTTTTTTCACAAAATCGGGAATGTGGATTTGAACCGGGAGTGATCCAACTTCTCCCTAAATTTCATGGTTAGACAGTGAAAGCACCTATCAACACCTTAAGGAGTTTGATGAGGTAATAACCATCATGCACTTTGCTAATGTGACTGATGATGTGGTGAGACTCAAATTCTTTCCTTTTACTCTTAAAGATAAAGCTAAAGGTTGGCTTCATGCATTAAGGCCAAGATCAATTGGTTCATGGACTGATATCATAGGGAATTCAAAAAAATTCTTCCCTACTCACAAAACAAACATGTTGAAGCGCCTTATCATGAACTTTGCCCAAAAGGTAGATGAAACCTTCTTCCAATGTTGGAGAGGTTTAAGGACTTATTAAACGCATGCCCACATCATGGCTATGAATTTGGCGGGTTATAAGCTTTTTCTATGAAGGACTGACTTCACCCATGCGCCAATTTGTAGAGATGATGTGTAATGGGGTGTTCATGAATAAGGAAGCGATGAAGCATGGGATTATTTGAAGAATTGGCTGAGAATGCACAGTCTTGGGATACATCTAAACCAACAAATTCCAACTGCCAACAAAAGGAAAAAGGGGGAATTTACGTCTTATCGGAAGAAGGTAGCTTAAGTGCACGTGTGGCTAGCCTCACAAGAAAAGTCGAGGCCATGGAATTAAGAAAGGAGAGACGATCAACTCTAAGGATGTTGAAACTGTTTGTGGAGTTTGTGCCGGAAATCAATATACACACAAGACTTCAGTTCAAGACATCTTACAAGAACAAGCAAATGCCATGAACAGTTATCAACGACATTTGGTGCTCCAACTCAACACTAGAATTCTAGTTGGAAGAACCATCCCAACTTCAGTTGGAGGAATGGACCACTGCGAATGCAGCCAATATCCCTCAAGCTCAACCTATACTAGGTCTATCTCTAGTCATTACTCCAAAAGTTACGCTAGAGGAGATGTTGGGTGCATTTGTATCGGTCCAAGCTGAGTATAACAAGACTAATCTCTTAATAGATGGGTTCATGCAAGAGCATTAAAATTTATCAAAATACAACCAAGCCATCATGACTTGAAAACCTCAATGGCTAGGGTTGAATCTCACCTCAGTGCTAGGGAAAAGGCACACTTCCTGCCTAACCTCTTCCTAACCCAAGGACCCAATTTGAGATACAAGACGCAAGCTCATCCCCCAACATATGGAGCATGTTCAGCTTCACCACTTTGCGAAGTGAAAATAATTGATAATCTAATCCGGTGAAGGCCCTACACCTAATGATCCGAAAATTTCCGAAAGGATGATAGCTCGAACAACACTCCACAAGAGAAAGAACCGGAAAGGCAAGACAAGCCGGTTGCCCCGTTTTCCCAAAGGTTGATTTCACCTAAACCTTTAGCCAAAAATCTGGAAATTTTTAGAGGTTTTCAAGCAGGTGAAGATCAATCCCATTGTTGGATGCCATTAAACAATTCCGTCGTAGCTAGTTTTTTAAGAATCTTTGCACTATAAAAAGAAAAATACATGTGCAAAGAAGGCATTTTTTACAGAGAATGTAAGCGCCATTATAAATCATGGGATGCCCAAGAAATACAAAGATCCTGGTATCTCGATAATATCATGCATAATTGGAGACTACCGGGTGAAACATGCTTTACTTGATCTAGGAGCAAGTGTATGAACTTAATACCCCTTTTCGGTCTATGACAATTGGGTTTAGGTGAATTATAAACCCACCAAACCACATTACAACTCGCTGACCGATCGATTAGTATTCCGAGAGGGGTGATTAAGGACGTTCTTGTCCAAGTTGACAAGGTCTACTACCCAGTGGACTTCATTGTCTTGGACATACAACCCTATGGTTAATAATGGCCCTCAAATTCCTGTCATACTTGGCCGCCCCATTCCTAGCTACATCAAACGCTATCATAAATTGTAGGAGTGGGGTCATACAAATGTCCTTTGGTAATATGACGATTGAGTTGAATGCTTTCAATGTTGACAACCAACAAGAGGATGAAGATGAAGAGGTCCACGAAATAAGCATGATCAATTCTATTGTGGAAGATGTGTCCCTCTCAGCTCCTTACCTCAATCACTTAGAAGAAGATGCAGCCTATTCTCTTGATAAGAATGTTGATGTGATAGGGGACATTGTTGCACCTTTTGAGTCGGTATTAGCACATAACGTTAGCCAATAGAAGGATGTGGAAACAACACTTTATTGTACTAAGAAATCAATTCATATTTCCACAACTCTATGGATCATGCATACCGATCTTTACCAACCCTGGGATGATCCATACTTGCTAAATAAATGCCCAGGTAAATCTGAATGGAGACATAATTTTTCTGATAAATATGATACTGTCTCCTCTTATACATGTGGTGAAAACATTAATGAACCCATTGAAATTCTTTTTTGGAATTTTCAGTGGCTTATCTGGATCACTCACACACATGTATACTGTAATGCAAGATATTGGATGACATTATTGCAAAAACCTTTTGATCCATCTAATGATTCTGCTTGACTTCATGCTTTTGGATGAGTTGTTGGAATTGATCTCCTAGTCTGACGGAGGTATAGAGTAGTTAGGATTAGGATTTTGTTACTTTTGTTTACTTTGCTAGGTTTGTTAGAAGAAGGAAGAATTCCACTTTTCACTTTTTCAGGTACTCTCATTCCTCGCTCCCTTTTATGTTCAAATTGCTCTCATGTTTTGCTCATTGCGCATCTTTTACATTGAGGACAATGCAAGATTTGGTTGGGGGGTGTAGGATCACTTGGATGAATCCAGCGTTTTGTAACATTTCGAGCAATTATGTAGAAATTTTTCAATTTTCCTAAAATTCAAAACTCTTTTGAAAAACTTTATTTCTATGCATTCAAGATGATATGAGCATAAGAGGAGGAGATATGAAGTGAGTGAGGTTGCAAGTTTTGAATTTCTCATAAAATAATGGTTTTATATGTGAATTCCCCTATTTTTGTGATTGATAGAAAATTTGAACACTCTTACACCTAGTTCACATTACACGATTTTCACGGGTTGAAGGGATTATGTGATTTGTGGATTAGTTAGATTTTGATTCAAGGTGTTGAGAAATCAAGCCGGGGTACTTTGTCCATCCTTGTCCATGGGAAAATAATGAAAGATATGGATTTCTAAAAATCATATCTAATTTAAAAGAAAAGGGAAAAGGAAGGATGAAATTTGGAATGATGGAAAAATGGTGAAAAATTCCGATTAGGGCTACCTACTACCAACCGGGGGATGGTCTACCCGTAACCAATGCCAGAAATGGGACGTAGTGTGAAAGTCGTGTGAAGGACAGTAAGGCAAATTCCCGTCATTGGCTTATTGTTGCTCTATATACCTTGGGATCCATAGTCTAGTTGATTTATGAAGAAGATAACCCTAAAAACTCATGAAAAGAATTTTCACTATGCACACTAGATTGAATTTGTTCAAGTTCTTTTATTTGTCAACCAATCAGCGGGAATTTCATATGGGTGCTTATTATGTTTTGAGAGTTTACGGTTTCAACCTCTATCACCTAATTTCTCTAACTCTTACACTTATGTATCTTGGGATGTATAGAAGAATGGTTTTTAAACGAGAGTTGGGTTTTGGAGAATGGAATTGGTTTCACGCATGTTTTGCTCGGGACTAGCAAAATGCTGGTTGGGGTGTGTGTTGAGCTCTTAATTGTGCATATTCTAACCCCAATTCATCACTCATTGTGCAAGATTTTCATGATTTAAAGACTAATTGAATGCATTTTTTGTGATTGCAGGAATGAGAGTGCACTCCGCCTAATTGATGACAAAGAGACCTCTTTAAGAGCCTTGGATGAAGACCCAAGGTGGGCCGAAGGAAGAAGGAAGCAAATAGAGAAGAAAAGAAGAAGGAAATGAAGAAGTAATGGCCACGACCGGTCGTCCGACCGGTCGGCCAAGGGAGCCAGACCGATCAAGACCGGTCGGCCAACCCCTTGCATACGCTGGACTGATGAGAAGACCAGCCAGACCGGTCGCGACCGGTTGGCCAGAAGAAATTCCAACTCTAGAAGCTGCTGGGTTGATTCTAATAGTGAGTCCGACCGGTCCAGACCGGTCGGCCATGCGTAATGTTGCGTACTTTCTATTTTTGGTCCGGATTTCTTTGCGCAGTGCGTAAGTTTTACGCAAATTCTGGAATATTCTGAGGTTGCGGAGCCTCCCCACTATAAAAGAACACCTAGGGATCGTTCCTCGGGTATCTTAGAAGAGTTTAAGCAAGGTTGAAGGCGGCTGAAGTGGATTTTGGAGTTCCACAACTCCTTCTAGTTTGTTTTACTGTTTTATGTTTTTCTTAGTTATTTCATGTTTCCTTGGATCATGAACGGCTAAGCCTCTTAGCTAGGGCTAAGAGGTGAAGCTTGTAGTGGATCTAAGATGTTTCAATTCGTTTTTAGTTGGTTTTGAGATTGGTTTTCATGTTTATGAACAATGGTTTGAAGTTTATACAAGTTCTAAGTAGTTTTTCTTCGTCTTATGATGACTCATGGATGTTTGGGAGAATTACTTAAGTTCTTAATTGCTTTGTGTTAGTCTAGACCTGTATGATCCGAGGAATTGGCGTACGCTCTAGTACTATGATCTTCATGTGGGGACTTCCTACCAAAGTTCTACTTTTCTTATTTTCTGAATTATGTATGGGACTGTGCACGTGATTTGATTCAAGTTTAAATCATGATCTAGCTTTGTCTGGTGACAGGACTTAATGATGATCATGATTATGAACTTAGTTTATTGGAATTGGGACTGACCTATGCAATTGAGCATGCTCATCCTAGCTTGCATTGAGTGAATCATATACATTGGCCTTACATATGACAGATTGTTTGGTTTAACAGCTCTATCATCCGGCTAGATAGTTCTTAATTTCGATTCTAGTTGAGAGAATGAGAAACCACAGCGAATTGAGCATCAAGGATTGCTACAAGTGGATTCTTGTACCCCTAGTGCCTTTTTATAATTGTTTACCTTCAATTTAGTTCAAAGTTGTTACTTACATCAATCTCATACAAAATCCGATTGTTAGCTTTTTAATAGAACCTGTTGGATGTGTTTGTGAATTCCTACATAAGTCCCTGTGGATCGACCTCGTTCTTACCGAGATTATTACTACATCGCAACCCTACACTTGGAGAAGCGAACACGTAGTAAGAAACAAAACTCCATTTCTTTATCCACAGCTGAAGCAGAGTATATTGCTGCTGGAAGTTGTTGTGCCCAATTATTATGGATGAAATAAACCTTGACTGATTATGGGATTAACCAAGGCACAATTAATCTGTTTTACGACAACACTAGTGCAATAAATATTTCGAAAAATCCAGTTCAGCACTCGCGCACTAAGCACATCGATATTAGGCATCACTTTATTCGAGAATTGGTTGAAGATCACATAATATCTCTCGTACATGTGCCTACTGAGAATCAGCTAGTTAACATCCTAACGAAACCTTTGGACTCGGTTCGCTTTGCGAACCTCCAGAAGTCCATTGGTGTGGGGTGTGTCTAGTTTTCCTAACAAGTATATGTTTTGCAGGTAATATCTGAGGATTATGCCTCTCTATTTGATCTTTATAGGTATATCTGAGGACCTTTGCCTCTTTTTCATTGATCGCTAAGAATATTCGGGAACATAGTCCCATTTCTTGCCTTCTATCGATAAATCTGGACCTTTGAGGGTCCCTCATTTTGTGTTGGGTTGTACCTTGGTACACCATGACCATGGATGTTGTATCCTTCGTAAGGTACTTGGTTTTTAAAAGCTAATGGTCTATCCAAAGAACAGACCTTCTATCCAGCTAGTCCAGTGCAAAATCCAGTCTGCTGCTGATCAAAATTATTCAAATGTGCCAGCCGACCAGTCAAGACCAGTCGGGCTGTGCATCAGTTGCTGTTGGACTCCCATTTCACTCCTCACGACCGGTCAAGATCGGTCGTGCAACCCCATACCAGTCTGCCCGTGCGTCAGCCGTCCGTACGGGGGGTCTTTATATACAGTTGGAGCTCATTTAGGTCACCCATTTCACATTTTCTCACCTCCACTTGCTGCTCCAGCTCCCCCTCTTGCTCTCCAAGGTGATTCCAAGGTGATTCTTTGCAAGATTAGAGTTTCTAACCTCCTCTACATTGCTCCTCTTCATTCTCATTCCTTTGGTAAGGGATTCACTCTCATTCTTCTTTGTTTAATCCCTTCCTTTCATATCTAGGAGTGGTTTAGGGTATCTTCTTACTTCTTCTATGTCTTCCCAAGAGAGTGAAGATGAGCTCCCCTTGAGGCGGAGTGATCGGTCCAAGGCAAAAGCTAAACCTCCTCCTTGCCCTTTAAAATCCAAGAAAACCGCTTTAAAAGGGAAAGGGGCTGCCTCATCTTCCGTTCCCCCTCTTAAATCTCAATCCTTGGGTAAAAATGTTTCATCCCATTCCACCCATTGGGATGACTTCAAGGACAAAGAGGTGGTTTGTGAAAAGTCCGTCAAATTGGATGACTTGGCCAACTATAATGTTCTTCCCATGTTGAACGCCATAAATTGGGGTCCCGTACTCCACATGGGGGAGCTGTACAGTTTAACGTGGTTCGGAAATTCTATGCCTCGTGTGTCCATGTCACCGCCTCTCCCCCTCTTTTAGAGTTGAGGTTGATGATCGGCTATGCCTTTTTTACTTTGAAATCCATCTCTGAATTTGTTGGAGTTCGCATTGTTAAGGAGTCTCCTTTCGATTTTGCCTCGCTGGGTCCCAAACCTAATCTCGTTATTACTAAATTCCTCTGTGGTGATGGGACACCCAAATGGGTTGGAGGTGCGCTTCGAGCGTCCTCCATGTTATGGGATTTTCGCCTTTTGCACAACCTTTTCTTCCGTAATGTATACCCTCGGATGAGTAACAAGGCGGATGTCACCGAAACCATGTTTCGGTTGCCCTTGAAAATGCGGTATAAGTTTGATTACCGCTGTTGTAGAAGCAAGAAACAAGTTACCTTGTCCTAGAGGGGGGTGAATAGGACACTTTTTAAATTTCTCAATACAAAGTATTCTTAGAGTACTTTCATCAAACACAAGATATGCAGAATATAAATCAATAAAAGCACATGTGAAAGAAGTAAATCAGTTCGTCCATTCACCACACAACAAGAGATTTTTATAGTGGTTCGGTTATGTACCTACTCCACTCCCGGCTGATCCACTCACTCCTTGAGTGGCCGGATTTCACTATCACTATGGTTTTAAATGAGGTTAACCATAAACCTTAACAGCCTACAAAAGGACTTATGACTCAACACATGGATTCATCCTTTCATAGGACTAATCCATGACCACTTAGTCTTACACAAGGGCTTGTCCTACTCAAGGACTTGTCCTACGCAAGGACTCTACCGAGTTTGGGCCTTCAAACTCTGAAACCCAAATCTCAACTTGAGGAGGTTTCTTGGACTCGAAAGACTAAATATACTTAGCTGATTGAGTCCCTTGATGATGCCTTTGTTGAAGAAGCTTCGGCTTGTACGGAAGACGTCTTCTTCAGCTCCCTCGATCAGCAACCTTGCTCCGGATGACCCATTGTAGATTCCAAGGTGAGGGATTGAGGTTAGGTTGAGGCTATTTTGGGATATGGCTTTTATATGAGGAAAGCTTCTACCTAAACCACCATTAATGGCATTGATGACAAGAGAATGTCTATGAGAGGTAGGTCAAGATGCCATTAAAGAGGGGTTGAGTTCATGATTCAATCCAAGCTTTGAATGCTTAATCAATGTTGGTCAGATCAACATGGATTGAAGTATGAACTCAACAAATCAAAGGGTTTGGAAGAAGGGGATCTCAAGAAGAAGGCTCACACAAACCCTAGATGTTGCTCAAGGTGTCTTGGGCAAGATCCAACCGAGTTCAATAAATAGATTATGACATTCAACGGTCAGAAAATGTCAGCTCGATAGGTTCCGATCGATCGGATATAAGATTTAGCCAAATTTGAATTTTGCTTGAAAACAGGTTCTCCGATTGATCGGACTTAGTTCCGATTGATCGGAATACCCTGTCCGACTGATCGTACAGATAGTCCGATGGATCGGAATTCCTTTCAGAGAGTTTATGTAATACTTCTGAAAATTCCTCCGATGGATCGTATCTATGTCCGATGGATCGGAGAACCCTGTCCGATGGATCGGACATACCTCTGATTGATCGTAAAAGAGTCCAGAGAGTTTTTCATATATTTCTGGACAATTATACGATTGATCGGACATACTGTCCGATTGATCGGAACACACTGTCCAATGGATCGGAAAAGTGTCTAGAGAGTTTACAATGTAACTGGACTATTCTCCGATGGATCGGACACATTGTCCGATTGATCGGACATCTATCGGACTATTCTCCGATGGATCGGGTATGTATCGGAGAGAGCAGACTTATAGTTTTTCAATTTTGAAGCAACTTCTGCTACCAAGAACCCTTCCATTGCTGATCTTAATGGAAGGTGGGCTATAGATGGTGCTAAGGGTGTGCCTAGGAAGAATTTGGGCCATCTATAGAAGGTTTTGGGATCAAAGGTTTGGGTGGAGAGGCTTGAAGCTGACTTGATCTTTGAAAAGCTTCTGTCTTCAGCCGCAAGGAAAACTGTCTTCAGCCGCAAGGGGACTCGACGACACACTAACCATGGTAATTGACAAATCTTTGCATTAACAATCTCCCCCTTTGTCAATTACCAGACAAAACCAAACCTATACAAGTCTTGGTCCATACCACAGACTTATCCTAGATACCAAAACCAAAATACATCATGTCGAGAAAAATAAAAACTTTATACATAGACATGACTCATTACATACAAAATGTACAGACTCAATGTACAGACTAGGCTTCACTTGAACTCCCCCTTAGTCCCTGCACACAAAAGATCAACAAAAAGATAACCTGGACCTTTTGGTGGGATAAATTCTCCCCCTTTTTGTCAGTGATTGACAAAGGTTAGTGAAATGAGAATGCAGCGCATATGTCATAGATTAAAGGAGGAAATCATCATTATTGTGCCGAGAGAGGAAGCCAACACACACATGGTCATGCAAGGATATACAAGTATATGACAGTAAGCACAGTGGGCTTATAGCCCAAGCAAACAACCTCCCCTCCTGAAATGTATATCATGACCAACATACCATATATACAAAATCCAAAAGAGGGCAAGAAGCCCAAAAGGTTAAAGCAATTTCGCACAATCATATGTATATATGCACAAGATAGCCAAAAAGAATGATCATCAGACGATTCAATATAAGATCATAGCAAAAATAATCATCACCAAAAAACATAATGATCATCCGAATATCCATACAAATCATACCAAAATATCCAAAATACCCAACAAGAATCACCATCAGACTATCCAAAGCAAAATATATCAAAGAAAAGATGTATCAATCAAAACAACTAACAACGTCGCTCCAAAAAGATATCTGCGACGACTAGACACTAGGGACCCTAACTGAAAAGATAAGCAGCTATGGAGTAGGGCCAGCGACGTCATCTCGACGACATGAGAGAGCGGATGTGAGACGCTGGACAGCATCATGAATGGTCTGCATCAGGCCCTCTAGACGCGACAGCCGCTCACCATGCTGTGCAAGGGCACCCTCCACTCGATCTAGTTGAGCAGTAATCTGCTCCGTGCTGGGAGGAGGAGGTGCCGAAGAAGCGTCGGACTGAAGTCGCCGCTTGACTGAGCGACGAGCTGGGGCCGGCGACGGTGATGGAGCTGAAGACCTGCTGTGGGTGTCAGCCGACACCTGTGTTGGAGTGTGAGAGAAATCCCGATCTTCGACATTATCCTCTTTTGGGAGGGACATTTTCTTGATATTGAGGTCCCGGAAGGTGCGGCGAGGAATAGGGTGGACCACGATATCTGTGAACCCGCAATCGCGCCCCAATCTGGTAATGATCCAGGCGAACGGAATGGTGTTGCGGTTGTGTGGCAGAGCGTCCAGAATATGATGCAAAATGATGGATGGGAGACACAGGCGCGTCCCATGACCAACGTGATAGAGCAGATTGACCATATTTGCAGTAAGGTCGGATTTGTTGGTACTGCGGGGGTAGACATTTGTGTTGAAGATCTGGTGGAGCACTCGAAACCTATTGGACATTTCAGATGCCCGAAGCGCACTACCGTCTATCCATTCCAGATTGGGACCCCGACATAAGTATCGAGTCCAATCAGCCCTAAGAGAAGTATCAAGAAGATTGTCATTTGGTTGTGGGGCTGTGGACACGGGAACACCAATCAGGGCGGCTATTGTGTGAGCTGTGACCTGGACGACCCGGCCTCCGACAATAACTTCACATGAGGGAGGGTTTCCAACGGGGTTGATGATTTTAGATAGAAATGTATACACAACCTCAGGATGGGCTACGCCGCCAAATCGTAGCAAACCATCCCACCCAATTTGTGCAAGAAGAGCGGGAATGCCAAAGGGCTCCACACATGACACAGCGACCTCTCTCTCATATATAATGGTGCGAGATTGAAACCGAGAGAGAGAGGCTGGACTCTCAGGCTGGGCAGGAGGAGCAGCAGGAGGAGGAGTGCCCTGAGAGGGTCAAGAAGTTTGCAGCTTCTTGGGCCTGGCAGTGGTGGATGGCCCTGCAACCATCTTGGACTTGCCTTTCGGATCTTTAGGCATGGTGTAACAGAATATAATCTGATAGATGGACAATGCAGACACCAAGATGGACAGGAAACACTTCAAATCCATACAAATGATAATCTGAAAGAGAAAAGGGACAGAAGAAACCGATTGGATAGCAAAAAAAATCGAACTGACAGCTTGGGAGATCTTACCTAGGAGACACGAAGACCTGTTGTTGTTGCAAATGAGGATCTATGGAAACCCAACTGAGTTACAATCCTATCAGATAGGGATGCCCTAGCAAAAGGGTCTGAGAGAAGACAGGAATAGGGCAGAAATGAATAGGGCTCGCGTATTTAACTGTTGAACTCCCGATATTTTCGATTGATCGGACGATGTGTCCGATCCATCGGAAATGCCCCCAGTGACATTTTAACAGCTAAACCCTTCCTCCCTTCAGCAAATGATTCCCAGCTTATTTTATAAGAGTGTGAGCATGAGAATATCAATAGTCACTCAATAAAATGAGGCTAATTCCTCAGATATACCTATATGCACATGAGTTTCCATTTTGCTAGAATGAGCACACACCGATAGACTTCCGAAGGTGTTCAAACCTTGTGGAATCTAACGGCTTAGTAAGGATGTCGGCCAATTGCCGCTCAGTTTGAATGTATTCAAGATTAATTAGTTTTTCCTCAACGAGTTCTCTTATAAAGTGGTGCCGGATGTCGATATGCTTGGTTCGAGAATGTTGAACCGGATTTTTTGAGATATTAATGGCGCTTGTGTTGTCACAAAAAAGCGTCATTTCATCCTGATTAAGACCATAATCCTTCAACATCTGCTTCATCCAAAGTAGTTGAGCACAGCAACTACCGGCAGCAATATATTCTGCTTCAGCAGTGGACAAAGAAATGGAATTTTGCTTTTTGCTATGCCAAGCAACTAAGCAATTTCCGACGTAAAAACAGCCACCGCTAGTGGATTTTCTGTCATCCATATTTCCGGCCCAATCGGCATCGGAGTACCCCGCAATGATGGTTGAGGTGTCAAAGGGGTACCACAAGCCATATTCAGTGGTGCAGGCCACATATCTAATTACTCGTTTTACAGCAATGAGGTTGGATTCCTTAGGATCGGCTTGAAATCTAGCACATGCCCCTACACTAAAGGCGATATCGGGTCTACTTGCTGTGAGGTAGAGAAGACTCCCAATCATACTTCTATATAAATGTTGATCAACACTATTGCCAAATAAGTCTGTAGAAAGTTTAATGGTGGTGGCCATAGGCGTGGTGTGTGATCGACCCGAGTCTAGCCCAAATCTCTTGACTAAATCTTTTGCATACTTAGTTTGGTTGATAAAGATTCCATTTTTCAGCTGTTTAACTTGTAATCCTAGGAAAAAATTCAGTTCGCCAACCAAACTTATCTCAAATTCAGATTTCATTAGTTCAGCAAATAAGCCAGAAAATTCTTCACAGTTAGACCCAAATACAATATCATCCACATAAATCTGAGCAATGAGAAAGGAATCAGCCGTTCTCTTAACAAATAGTGTTTTATCAACACTCCCCCTAACAAATTGGTGAGCAATTAGAAATTGAGTAAGGCGTTCATACCATGCTCGGGGGGCTTGTTTTAACCCATAGAGAGCCTTTTTCAATCGGTAGACTCTATGAGGATAACTAGGGTCCACAAACCCTTTTGGTTGTTCAACATAAACCTCCTCATCAAGTATACCATTTAGAAAGGCGCTCTTCACGTCCATTTGAAATAATTTGAATTTGAGAGCACATGCTATGGACATGAGAATTCGAATGGATTCGAGTCTAGCTACCAGGGCAAAAGTTTCATCAAAATCAATTCCCTCAATTTGAGAGTACCCTTGAGCTACAAGACGTGCTTTGTTTCGAATCACATTGCCAGATTCATCTGTTTTGTTTTTAAAGATCCATTTGGTTCCAATGACATTTTTCTCATATGGTCTTTCAACTAGAAACCAAACATCATTTCGGGTAAACTGTTGAAGTTCCTCTTGCATTGCAAGTATCCAAAACTCATCATTGAGAGCCTCATTTATATTTTTTGGTTCAATTTTTGAAGTGAAGCACACATGACTGTTGATGGCCTCAAGTTGTCTTCTAGTCTTGACTCCAACATCCGGATCTCCAATGATTTGATTGAGGGGATGATCCTTGATATGTGGAGCATTTCCCGAAGCTATTGAGGCATTGGGAGTGGGAGATTTTTCATTAGGTTTACCTATGTGGCACGGTTCTCCCACTTCATCATCATCCAGTCTTGTGTCTTCTTTGGATTGGTCATCAATGACAACATTTATGGATTCTTGAGTTGTTTTAGTCCTTGTGTTGTACACTCTATAGGCCCGACTATCAGAAGCATATCCTAGATATATTCCCTCATCGCTCTTAGAGTCAAATTTTCCTAAATTTTCTCTATCTCGAAGGATGTGACATTTGCTACCAAAGACCCTAAAGTACTTGATGTTTGGGACTTTTTCATTCCACAGCTCATATGGGGTCTTATCTAGGCCGTCTCTCAAATAAACTCGGTTAATGATGTGACAAGCTGTATTCACTGCTTCGGCCCACAGATTTTGAGCTATATTTTTGCTGTTCATCATGACTGTGGCCATGTCGAGTAGTACTCTGTTTTTCCTTTCTGCTACTCCATTTTGTTGTGGAGTTTTTGGGGCTGAGAATTCATGTTTGATGCCTAAATTTTCACAAAATAGTTCAAAGCGCCCATCCTCAAATTCCCCCCCATGATCACTCCTAATACGTTTTACTGTGCATTCTTTTTCATTGTGGAGTCGTTTCATGAGTTTCTCAAACTCCTCAAATGTATCCGACTTTTCTTTCAAAAATACAACCCATGTATATCGGGAATAGTCGTCAACAATAACGAAGAAATACCTCTTACCACCTTGACTCATTACTCTTGTGGGGCCTACAAGGTCCATGTGGAGTAGATCAAGGGGTTTTGATGTAGCGATGATGGATGTCTTCTTATGTGCAACTTTAATTTGTTTACCTTTCAAGTATTCAGCACATACTTCTTTTGGTTTCTTCCCAATCTTTGGTAATCCTCTTACCAATTTCTTTCTACTCAACCTAGCAAGGTTCCTGTAATGGACATGACCAAGCCGTTGATGCCATAATTCAGTATCATCATTAATAGCCATGTGGCATACGGCAGATGGTCCCTCATCACCCTTGTTTTCAATCACATAGCAGTTATCTCCAGTGCGAAACCCTTTTAATATTAATTTTCCAGTTTGGTCCATAATTTCGCACATTTCTTTGGAGAATTTCACGGAATGCTGTTCATCACATATTTGAGAGATGCTTAACAGATTATGTTTCAAACCGTCAACACACAGTACATCCTCAATTTTGGGCAATCCTGGCCCGGTGATGGTTCCCTTTTCAACAATCTTGGCAACACTCCCATCTCCAAAGGTAACAGACCCACCATCAAATTCAGCATAATCACAAAACTGAGTCTTGTCACCTGTCATGTGTCGGGAGCATCCACTATCAAGATACCACCTAGTGTTTCTTCCGGCTCTAAGGGCTATATGGATAACTAAGCATTTGTTCTTTACTACCCATTTAGAGACTATCCTTTTTGGAGAACTAGGTTTCTTGGTTGATTCTAAGGATGTCATTGTTTGGGCATAAGTTGTTGAGGCTTTCTCTTTCATCAGCTCCATGGTTCTTTTGTTCAACTGTTTTACCATTTCTAGGAGCTCTTCCATTCTTTTGTCTTTCTTCGGTGGAGTGGGATAATTTTTCCTCATGTTTGGAGTTTGTTTAGGAGGACTCCACATCTGATTCATCCTTTTACCGGTAGGTACAAATTTACCTTTCAAGTTCTGAACCGGATTCTTAAAGACCAAGCATTCAAACTTTAAATGTCCAACATCTCCGCATGCATGACATATAGGTGAATTTCTCTTAGTTGTGCTTCCTGATGCATTCCTGACCTTTTTAGGTTCTGGGTTACTAACCTTAGTTGGCTCATTATACCCTAGCCCTCTTGTATTCCTACAAGGCTTACCTGATTTAAGGATATCATCTAGTTTTTCTCTACTTTGGGCAAATCTTTCATTGAGTTGACTTTCTTGATTAAGCTGCAAGACTAAACACTGATTCGTAGATTTTGCCTTTTTCAGCTCATCTTCTAGGGTATTAATTTTGTCTTGAGCTGCTTTGTTTTTCTTTTCCAATTCACAGATCTGATGGTAAAATCCGTGGTTTTCTCTCTTTACTTCTTGCATTTCATCAGCCAATTTGTTGTTGTCAATATTAGCTTGGCTCAGCTTCTTGGTAAGAAGGATGCTTTGACGGAATAGCTCATCATAGGCAACTTGCAAACCTTCATTATCATCCTCGTCATCATCGGAGGATGTCACATTGTTTTCAGATAGCTCATGATCATCCTTGTCTCTTTCGCCTTGTAAGTCTGGGACAATCTCTGAGATAGAGGCCATCAGAATTTTAACTGATCCTCTCTCATCACTTTGATATTCTTCTGTTTCTGAATCAGTACTCCCAAGGTTGTCCCATGTGGCTGCCATAGCTTTCTTTTTAAATTTTTCTTTGGCAGGAGCTTGGCATTCAGAGGCAATATGACCATAGCGACCACAGTTGTAGCACTTGGGATCTTTTGGCTTGTTGTAAGATTTTCCTGTATAGCGCTTTTTGTCAAAAGATTTGCTATTCTTGTCAACCCTCTTTCCTTTGTTTTTGAAGAATTTTCTAAACTTCTTGGCCATAAGAGCCATTTCATTCATATCCAATTCTTCATCACTATCAACTTCAGATTCTTGTGTAGTGTGTGAAGTTTTCAGCACGGTATTTCTACTTTTTGGGGATTTCTTGAAATGAAGTTCATGGGTCTGTAGAGATCCTAGTAAATCTTCTATTTTCATAGAATCAATATCTCTACATTCCTCAATAGTTATGACCTTGGAAGAGAATCGTTCGGGTAAGGATCTTAGAATTTTCCTACAAATGCGCGGATCCGAAATTCTCTCCCCCAATCCCCACATAGCATTGGTGACATCACTCAGCCGGGTGTAAAAGTCCATGAAGTTCTCATGTTCTTCCATTTTCATATTCTCAAACTGAGTTGTCAAGAGCTGAAGTTTTGACCTCTTGACTGTACTAGTCCCTTCATGTGTAGTTTCAAGGATGTCCCAAGCTTCCTTGGATGTTGTGCAATTACAAATTCTTTTGAACTCATCCGCTGAAATGGCACAAAAAATAGCATTGAGTGCCTTTGCATTGCTAATGTATCTCAGTTTTTCAAGATCAGTCCATAAGTCATCAGGTTTGACTGTGGTGGTGGTGACCCCCTCTGTGGTTGTGCTCAAAAGGGGTATTTCATATTTGAGTTCCACAGACCTCCATGTTGCATGATCCAATGATTGCAAAAAGACTCTCATTCTTGCTTTCTAATATGCATAGTTTGATCCATCAAAATATGGAGGTTTGGAAACCATACTAGAATCCCCTTTTGACATGATTTCAAGCTTCTAGAGACGGATTACACTCCGGGCAGTTACGCCTTTGAGGAGGAACCCTCTCTGATACCAATTGAAAATGCGGTATAAGTTTGATTACCGCTGTTGTAGAAGCAAGAAACAAGTTACCTTGTCCTAGAGGGGGGTGAATAGGACACTTTTTAAATTTCTCAATACAAAGTATTCTTAGAGCACTTTCATCAAACACAGGATATGCAGAATATAAATCAATAAAAGCACATGTGAAAGAAGTAAATCAGTTCATCCATTCACCACACAACAAGAGATTTTTATAGTGGTTCGGTTATGTACCTACTCCACTCCCGGCTGATCCACTCACTCCTTGAGTGGCCGGATTTCACTATCACTATGGTTTTAAATGAGGTTAACCATAAACCTTAACAGCCTACAAAAGGACTTACGACTCAACACATGGATTCATCCTTCCATAGGACTAATCCATGACCACTTAGTCTTACACAAGGGCTTGTCCTACTCAAGAACTTGTCCTACGCAAGGACTCTACCGAGTTTGGGTCTTCAAACTCTGAAACCCAAATCTCAACTTGAGGAGGTTTTTTGGACTCGAAAGACTAAATATACTTAGCTGATTGAGTCCCTTGATGATGCCTTTGTTGAAGAAGCTTCGGCTTGTACGGAAGACGTCTTCTTCAGCTCCCTCGATCAGCAACCTTGCTCCGGATGACCCATTGTAGATTCCAAGGTGAGGGATTGAGGTTAGGTTGAGGCTATTTTGGGATATGGCTTTTATATGAGGAAAGCTTCTACCTAAACCACCATTAATGGCATTGATGACAAGAGAATGTCTATGAGAGGTAGGTCAAGATGCCATTAAAGAGGGGTTGAGTTCATGATTCAATCCAAGCTTTGAATGCTTAATCAATGTTGGTCAGATCAACATGGATTGAAGTATGAACTCAACAAATCAAAGGGTTTGGAAGAAGGGGATCTCAAGAAGAGGGCTCACACAAACCCTAGATGTTGCTCAAGGTGTCTTGGGCAAGATCCAACCGAGTTTAATAAATAGATTATGACATTCAACGGTCAGAAAACGGTCAGCTCGATAGGTTCCGATCGATCGGATATAAGATTTAGCCAAATTTGAATTTTACTTGAAAACAGGTTCTCCGATTGATTGGACTTAGTTCCGATTGATCGGAATACCCTGTCCGATTGATCGTACAGATAGTCCGATGGATCGGAATTCCTTCCAGAGAGTTTATGTAATATTTCTGAAAATTCCTCCGATGGATCGTATCTATGTTCGATGGATCGGAGAACCCTGTCTGATGGATCGGACATACCTCCGATTGATCGTAAAAGAGTCCAGAGAGTTTTTCATATATTTCTGGACAATTATACGATTGATCAGACATACTGTCCGATTGATCGGAACACACTGTCCGATGGATCAGACAGCCCTCCGATGGCTCGGAAAAGTGTCCAGAGAGTTTACAATGTAACTGGACTATTCTCCGATGGATCGGACACATTGTCCGATTGATCGGACATCTATCGGACTATTCTCCGATGGATCGGGTATGTATCGGAGAGAGCAGACTTATAGTTTTTCAATTTTGAAGCAACTTCTGCTACCAAGAACCCTTCCATTGCTGATCTTAATGGAAGGTGGGCTATAGATGGTGCTAAGGGTGTGCCTAGGAAGAATTTGGGCCATCTATAGAAGGTTTTGGGATCAAAGGTTTGGGTGGAGAGGCTTGAAGCTGACTTGATATTTGAAAAGCTTCTGTCTTCAGCCGCAAGGAAAACTGTCTTCAGCCGTAAGGGGACTCGACGACACACTAACCATGGTAATTGACAAATCTTTGCATTAACAGCTCTATCGTGTAGGTCAGGGTCATCCGCTTTGCCTCCCAACCCGGATCATGTCCATCATTCACCAGGTTATCTTGCGAGACGATGGAAACTCCTCCAGTCTTCCTTTTGGGCTCTAATATGCAAATTAGCTGCTGAGATTGACGTTGTAGGTTCTGATAAAGTACACAAGCCCATCATTATCAACCGTACCCTCGTTGCTCGTATGGAGCTTACAAAACAAGCCATCCAGAGTCGTCTTCTGCAGGAGCAGCAGCAGGATCCGGTCGAGCCGTCCCAGCCTGAGGCTCCACCTGCCTCCACTGGCCCTTCCCACACTTCACCTTCTGCTCCTTCCTCTGATCCATCCCTCGATCATCGAGCTGCTCCGGGTCGATTCAGTACGCCTCCTAGAGCTTTTTCTCAATGACAATCCCCTTCCGTGGATCCTCCTTCATACATTGTTGAGCTTCGTCAACTTCAAGAGCACCTATTTCAGCGGCTAGACAGGATCGAGCAGAGTGGGGACCAGATTTTGCAGGGTCAGGCCACCATTCTTGTACAGCAGGAGGCTCTTGTGTCTCGCCTCGCACAGTTGGAGAGGCGGATAGAGATATGGGAGCGCGCGGCGCGTGGGGACGTTCCACCCCCTGATCTGGGAGATGAAACAGATTACTAATCTCATGTCTTGGTCACAGTTCCTTTTTGTATGACCAACGACATTGTCTGGATTTCATGCACTATTTTTCTATGGGTTGTCTGTATATTTTGTAGATTGATACATCTTTACATTGGGCTGCTTGCCCATTTTGGTATATGTATGGATGCTATTTTCTATAGTTATATCTTTTTATATGAGCTCTTGATCTTTTATTGAATATCTGTGGGAGGTTGGATGGTTTGGGCATATTTGCCCTCTTTTTAGCTCATGCTTTGTGTTCTGTTTTTGTCTAGATATACATCTGGATGGGTGGTTGGTTGATTGGGCTATAAGCCATCTATGCTTTCATGATTACTTGTATATCTGGCATGATTTGTTCTTTAAATCTCCTCAGGGCTTAAATTTCTATATCTCTTCCCTGTTTTATGTGATTGACATATTTTCGGCGCTAGCCTTGTAGCTTTCTTAGGCATATCTTTTTGCTAGCTAACTCTTGTCAATTACTAACAAAAAGGGGGAGAATCATCCCACCTAGAAGGTTCGATTATATCTTTTTGCAGGACTTTGTAGGTGCAAGCATTGAGGGGGAGATTTTGAAGAAAATCGAGTCTGTACATGTCCTTTTGTAAAGATTATTTTGTATATCTGTATAGACATGTAATTGGGTGTATATTTCTTTCTGTTTAAGGGTCAATCATGATAAGGAGTCATGATTTGTCTAGGTTAGATGTTTTGTCACGCAATTGACAAAGGGGGAGATTGTTAGTACACTTTATTTTGTCAATTGTCGTGTTGGTTGGTCGTGTCTTGTCGTGTGAGCCCCTGTCAAAGATTTGAAGATCAAGACTTGAAGATTATGCTTCTTCCATTTCTCAAGCTCAAGCTGAAACAAGATCTCAGGTAAGTTGCATATAGATCGACCATAGGAAACCCAAAACATCAAAGAATGGCGTAATGACTCACCTATCTTATCCCATTCCCTCTCGACCCTTGTGCAAGTTGACCAGGCTTGTGGTCCATGGCTGGTGCGAATCGTAATTGAAGATATGTCCAAACATTGGACCCCATGCACCATATCACTTCATGCCTCACCTTGGAAGTGATCCTCGGCTGTGTTATAGGACCTGATCCAGCAAAACCTGCTGTGACAAGTTCATCTAGACAGCCGACCAGTCTTGACCGGTCAGCCAAACCTTCAAGATTTATCCAGCAAACCTGCTATAATATCATTGTCTAAACAGCCGACCGGTCTTGACCGGTCGGCCAGGCTCCTCAACACACAATAAACACCTTGCTGTGAAAATGTCAGCTGGGCAGCCGACCGATCTTGACCGGTCGGCCAGGTATATCAATGAAGACAGCAACCTTGCTGTTAGGAAAATAATTGGACAGCCGACCGGTCTTGACCAGTCGACCAGCAAAACAATATCTGTCCAGTAAGCTCAGCCGACCGGTCTTGACCGGTCGGCCTGTTTTCCTTTATTCATCCAGCAAGCTCAGCCGACCGGTCTTGACCAGTCGGCCTGTTTCTTTGTAATTGTCCAGCAAGGTTTTCAGACCGATCTTGAACCGGTCAGGCAGACCCAGATTTAGCCCAGTGTTTTGAATTGCGACCGGTCTGTCTGACCGGTTGAGACCCCTCTCTGACAGGTCGGACGTGACCATTTTAGATCCGTTGGGGCCATCATTTGAGGCTCTATATAGCCATGACTTGTGGTCTTTCATGGTATGCATTCAACACCCTTCAAGAGTTAAGAGAGTGAGCTTTTACTCACATCCTCCTACCCTCTTTGCTCTTAACTCCCTTTAGTTCATCATTCAAACCTAGCCATTAATGGCTTATCAATGAGTATTCAAAGCTCGGTTTGAAGTATGAACTCAAGACCTTCATTCATGGCTGACCTACCTTCCGAATATCTTTATGAGGTCGTTTATAGCCATTGAATGCTTGAAGTTTGGCAGTTCCCTTATTACCATTGCATTGAATAGGCAAGAGGAACTTGACCAACTCTCTCCCAACTACCCGGCATCAACATAACCTCATCATTTGCATTGGTAGCTGATCTTGGGAGCACAAGAGAAGCTGAAGCATATGGAGCTGAAGCTACTCATCAAAGGCATCGAATCGGGGCTCAATCGTCTGGGTATGTCTAGTATTTGAGAGTCCATTTATTGAATCACTATTCCCTGGATTGGGAAACTCCGGCGGGAGTGTACATGACCGTCCTTGGATTAGGATTGGTGAGAGTTTGAGATCCAAACTCGTCAAGTCCCTGGATTGGGCCATCGGCGGATGGTAAACGCGGTCCTAGATCAAAGGATGTCAAGGTTGATGGTTAACCTGATTTAAAACCAAGACTATAGTGAAATCCGGTGGTCTCATAGGTTGAGATCGTGAACCGGGAGTGGAGTCGGGAAACCGAACCACTATAAATCGTTGTGCATTGTGAGTTTGAATGATTGCTATGTGTTGAATGGCTTAGTCAATCATGAATGATAACTGTTTGATGAAATGCTTATGATAGTCCTTGCTTACAAATTCATCATATAATTGCCTTGAATGTTATTGTGATAATCTTGGTTGCTAAGATTAACTTGATTAGTTTTAATTGTAATTGGAAATTCAAAAAGTCCTATTCACCCCCCTCTAGGACATTAGGCATATCTCTAAGTATCTCTTCAAGCGGTAAAACCGCAATTTCAGGATTAAGTTCCAATATGAGCCAATTTGTAGAGATGATGTGCAACGGTGAGTTTACGAGCAAAAATCCAGATGAAGCTTGGAGTTATTTAGATATGTTGGACGAGAATGCCCAATCATGGGATACCTTGGATAAATCTAACTACCCCAAGCCTACTCAAGAAAAAGAGAAATGAGGGATTTATATCCTCAAGGAGGAAGATGATGTAAATGCAAGGCTAGCCAGCCTCACAAGGAAGATCGAAGCAATGGAACTTAGTAAGAGTGGAGCTTCAAAGTCCAATGAAGCTATTGAGACCACGTGTGGGATTTGTTTTACTAATATACACGCTACGCAAGATTGTCCTACAATTCCTGTGTTTCAAGAGGTGTTACAAGAACACGCAAATGCTACATATGGTTATCAACGGCCTTTCAATGGACCGGTGGGTAATACGTACAATTTTACTTGGAAGAACCACCCAAATTTCAGTTGGAAGAATGCTCCCACGGGCAATCCTACCAACTCTCAAGGAGGGTCACCCATGCAAAATATGGCCCCATCTCAATTCTCGATGGAGGATACCTTAAAAGCGTTTATGCAAGGGCAAACGCAAATCAATCAATCAAATCAGCAAATGTTCCAAGAGCTTAAAGTCTCGGTTGATGAGATTAAGGGACGCTTGAATGCTAAGGAGGGGACCTTTCCGGCCCAACCTCAGCCCAATCCAAAGCAAGTACATGAGGTAAGCATTCCAAATCTCTCCAACCAACATATGGAGCAAGCCAAATCCGTCACCACTCTTAGAAGTGGTAAACAAATTGACAAAACTATTCCGGTGAAGGCCAACAAGCCTAATGATCCAGTAAATTCTGAGGATGAGGACGGATCTAACTTAGCCCCACAAGAAATGGAACGCGTTTACAAGCCCGTAGCACCATTCCCTTCGAGATTGGTCGCTCCAAAATCTCTTCCAAACTCTCATTATATTTTAGAGATTTTCAGACAAGTCAAGATCAACATTCCCTTGCTTGATGCCATCAAACAAATCCCCTCTTATGCTAAGTTTCTAAAGGACCTATGCACAACTAAACGCAAATATAATGTGCAGCAAAAGGCCTTCCTAAATGAGCAAGTGAGTGCCATTCTCACTCAAAAGACCCCCCCAAAATTCAAAGATCTCGGTAGTCCCACAATCTCATGTATCATTGGAGACTACCGGATTGAGCGTGCATTGCTAGACTTGGGGGCAAGTGTAAACTTGATCCCGCACTTGGTATATTAGCAATTGGGTCTTGGTGAATTAAAACCCATCAAAACCATGTTACAACTCGCTGATAGATCCATCCGTGTACTAAGAGGGATAGTTGAGGATGTTCTAGTCCAAGTTGACAAATTCTACTACCTGGTAGATTTTATCGTCTTGGACACACAACTGGTTATAGATGCTAGCACTTAAATACCGGCGATTTTAGGACGCCCGTTCCTTGCTACATCAAACACAATCATAAATTGACGGAACGGGGTGATGCAATTATTCTTTGGGAACATGACATTAGAAGTGAATGTGTTCCACTTGGGCAAAAGGCATAGGGATGTTGACGACGACGAGCTTTTCGAGGTAAACATGCTCGAATCTTTTGAAGAAGAAGAGCTCCTCCAACTTGAACCACTAGAAAGCTTGGAGACATGCTTGGCACATTTCGTGGACTCCAAAGACCCCATCATTAGTGAAATCGTGCAAGCATTGAATATTGTCACACCCCAAACCCAGGGACCGGGCTCATTAAATTCATGATCGCCGACCTTGGTACCAATAGCCTCCGTAGTACCCCATTCTCGGCTCTTAGCTCTTATATGCCAGGTTCCGATCCTGGGATCCCACCAGGAGGATTTTCATGGTAAATTTTCTTTTGTAAAGGAGCATAATCAAAACCATAAAACATCATCAGATATCCACTATAAAATTTGTTGAGTACAGTGCTAGAAAGGGAAATACAAGATGTAGCAAAAGCTCAAAATGTCAGGTACATGAACCGAACTCAATGCTGCTGATGTGCCCTAGTACATGTAGTGTAAACAAACGCGCATAAGCTTCCTACGAAGCTCAGTAGAGTGCGTGTGTGATGCATATGACAAGTATACAGATATCAGAGTAAGCGAAAGTGATAAAAGGCTAAGTTACCAAGCTCATAAATGCTATCAGCCATCCCAAGGCTATGCGATGCAAAGGCCTACATGGCCGACTGTTACATGCTAGAGATGCAATGCAAACACGTCAATCCTCAACTAATCCACATATCAAAATAGTTCTCATCTGGGACATCACCGGGGTCTAGCATACTCTAATACTGGTCGCTGTACATCGCGTGCATAACCAAGGGAGTAGAAAAGACCTCACTATTTGCCTCATCAGTGGTATGCCAATGCCCACCCGGCTCGCCGATAGCGGACCCATTTCATGATTTGGTCAGACTCGACCTAGCTTATAGCCTACTGCACTCAGGCGGATAAGGTCACACCCCTTTCCAACCGACCTCGACACAGTGGGAGACGCAGCCTACTAGTATTTGGCACACGGGCGCTCATGTTATCCACTCGATCTCATCGTTGGAGCATCCTACTAGTACCACAGGGTTTAGGGACTTTCACCCAAGGACATCCATAGCGCCCACGTACTAGATCAAGTTTTCGGTGTCCATCACTGCCAACCACGATGTGACTATGGTAGCCACCACCCGATGCTGCTAGGGTGTGAAGGCGATCGTGACATACATAATACAAAATGCATGAGTCATACAATCCAAGTCATGCACCAAACTTACGCATACTACGCATCATGTGGGGCGACCCTGTCTCGCACGGGTCCCCTAAGTATAACAAGCGAAAATAGCATGTGCTATGATTATTCATGATCCACAACAGGCATACAAATGATGCAAATGGGCATATGAATGAGCAGGGTATTCATTATACTAAGCATGTTATTAGTATGACATATCAAGCTAAATAGACTAGCATGTTTCCAAACGTATCATGTGACGTTGGCCTTAAATGGCCCAATATATGTAGAGAGTGGAACTCGGACTATGGGCCCCATTGGAAATGTAAAGGTCTTCGTGGCATAGCCCACTTGAGACCACATCGGCCCCATACTTGGGCATGCACATGCAAAATAGGTTGACGAAATAGGTGTACAACATGGATAAAAACATATATGTCAAAGGAAGGACCATGGTGGGCCCCGCCCACTAGTCGGATAGCAAATATACATCATCGGTCTTAGGAAGTCTCAGTGGTAGGTATTCAATCACCACCATTTTCTAAGTGAAGCCCACTCAAATTGGGTCCCACGCATCGGTCAGACGATTGGCATGCTACACACTGCTCCATCGAGGTGGAACCCCAAGATGGGCCCAAAACCTTTAGTTGGACGAAAATAGCCATCACAGTGGCCTCAAGAAAGTTTTAAATGGTGGGCATCAATGACCACTATTCGATCAAGCTGATATTTTTGTTTTCCCTGCTTTCATACATGTGTGAACTTATGAACAGGTTGGATCTCAAATAAACATCATGGTGGGCCGTGGGAAGGTTTCAATGGTTTGGTCACTATCCCCAATGTTCTCTATGGCAGGGTCCCCTTGAGATTTGGATCTGTATCATTCCTAAGATCATGCCCTAAAATGATCTCCCCAAATGGATGGACGGTGTGGATTTAACACATACAACACGGTGGGGCCCATAGAAATTGGTGACGTCACGTCAATAGCGAGATAGCTAGTCAACCTGTCAGTACTAATCCAGCGTCCGTTGGTTTCTCCCAGCGTCAGAGACGTTGGGAGCCTCCTTATTTATTTTTTCTTTTTTTTTGTTTTATCTTGGTTTTCATCATGTGGGGCCCACATAAGGATGATCCACTCCGTTCATCAGATTCCCCAACTCATGGGGGACCCGAAGAGCCCATATTGGGTATGTGATACGGTCTAGAAACATCAAGGTGGGCCAAAGAAGGTTCAACCGTAGGCACCATTTTCTCCACTGTTTCATGTGGTGTGGTCCGCTTAAGATTTGGATCTGGTTCATACTTGGGCCCTGGCCCTAAAATGGACTGGAGAAACAAATGGACGGTGTGGATCCAACATAATCATCAAGGTGGGTCCCACGAGTGGCGACCCACTCACGTCGTCCAGGTGACGCTGGACTGTTCCAGCGTCTCTGACGCTGTGAACGTCCAGTGTCTGATGCCCATTTTTTTCCTTTATTTTTTTTGTTTTTATCTAGTGGGGCCCACAAGAGGACGATCCACTCCGTCTATCAGGTTCCCCAGCTCATGGGGGACCCAATGAGCCCAATATTGGGTATGTTACGAGGCCTACAAACATCAAGGTGGGCCGAGGAGGTTTCGACAGTGGACATCACCATCTCCACTGTTTTCTATGGTGTGGTCACCTGAGATCTGTATCTGCTTCATTTTTGGTGTCTAGTCCTCAAATGGACTGGAGAAACAGATGGATGGCGAGGATTGAACACAAGCCTCAAGGTAGGTCCCACGAGTGGGCCCCATGGTCAACGCCCAAACAGGGCTTCCGCCCATGCTCTGCTGGGCAGTAGCGTCCTCTGGATGCTGTTTGTCCAGCAGCCAAGCTGCTTCTCTTTTTTTATATATATTATTATAATTATTGTAATTATTATTACTCTTAGGTTGCGGGGCCCATTCATGGATGATCCAGCCCATCCATCTAATTGTCCATCACAAGATGGGCCCAAAAAAAGAAAATGGGGAGTTTATGTCCCCCTTGCACTCACAATGATGGTTGGACGGTTGGATGGGGTTGGATTGACGATCGGCCGGTCCAGATGGTGGTTGGGGCCCTCCAAGCTTTGATCTCCACCTTCAAATCTTAATTTCCCTCTAATATCTCTCTTTCTCTTTCTTCTTAGTCTTCTCTCTCTCTCTCTCTCTCTCTCTCTCTCTCTCTCTCTCTCTCCTTTCTTTTGCAAATTTTGAAAAATGAGAACCCCCCCCCCCTACGTAAGGTCTTGTATGGGTAGAAAGGGGGGGTTATGAGGTCATGATGGATAGCATGAGATGGGGAGTAGGATGGTATGGGAGGGGGCATGGAAGGTATGGGCTCCCTTGACTTTGTGGTAAGAGAGGGAAGGGGTGAGTATGGTGTGTGTAGACTAAGGTGATGAGAGGGGTATGGGTGAGAGTGAGGGTGATTGGTTGATTGATTTAATTTTTCTTGGAATTTGTGCAAGTGGGACCCACGGCACACGTGCGTTGCGCGGCCCACCTCGGATTGCGTAAATGATCATAACTTTCACACCGGGTATCGCAATGGGGCGTGCCGCGCGGTGTTGGAATCGCAGCGCCTACACGGTCGTCAGGGTATAGGTCTTGGGTCGATGCGATACTAAAATAGGGTCGCTATTAAGGCTCGCTAATCTGGTCCATCCGAGGCGTACCGGCACCGGAAACTAAACGTTTGGAAGGGAAAATCAAGGTACGGGTCTTACAACTCTCCCCTCCTAACAAAAAATTCATCCTTGAAATTTGCACTACAAACCCAAACTAGCCGAAGATCATAAGAAAAAGGAAATCACGTCACTATATATGCATACCAAATGAAAAGCTATCATACAGATACAATCAATCATAAAAAAGATGGGGGTAAGACTCGCGAATCTCTGCCTCTCGCTCCCACGACACCTCATCTACGCTATGATGACTCCATTGGACCTTCACCAAAGGAATGACCTTGGTCCAGAGGACCTGTTCCTTTCGGTCAAGGATACGGATCGGCTGCTTAATGTAAGAAGCATCCTCACGAACCTCTAACAGCTGCCAATCTATCACAGGAACCATGTCTGACCCACACTTCCATAACATAGAAACATGAAAAAAGTTGTGGACGCCAGACAACTGAAGTGGCAAGGCAAGCTGATAGGACATGGCGCCAATGCGCCCAGTGATCTCGAAGGGTCCAATGAATCTCGGGGCAAGCTTCCCCTTGACTCCAAAACGAACCACGCCCTTCATGGGTGAGACCCTGAGATACACACGATCCTCAATGGAAAACTCTAGGGGACGACGTCGACGATATGCAAAACTCTTCTGTCGACTCTGAGCTGTGCGCATCCTCTGCCTGATAATATCGATAGCCTCTGATGTCCTCTGCACAAGGACTTAGGAAACGACGCTCTCCAACCTCAGTCCAACAACTAGGAGACCTACAAGGTCTACCATACAACGCCTCAAAAGGAGCCATACCGATAGTTGCCTGGTAGCTATTATTGTATGTAAACTTAGCCAAATGCAGATGTTTGTCCCAACTACCTGAGAAATCCAACAGGCAAGCTCGAAGCATGTCCTCAAGGATCTGGTTGACCCTCTCAGTCTGTCCATCAGCCTGAGGATGATATACGGTGCTGAACTTCAAGGTAGGCTCCATCGCCTTCTGAAAACTCCTCCAGAACCGCAACATAAATCTCGGATCTCGGTCAGAAACGATCGAAACTGGGACACCGTGCAGTCTCACAATCTCCTCGATAAACAATTCTTCAAGTCGATCCAATGGCCAGGTCACACGTATCGCAAGAAAATGTGCCGACTTTGTCAGACGATCAACAACAACCCAGATGGCGTCGTGATTGCTCTGAGTCCTTGGCAAGCCCATAATGAAGTTGTGGTCACGTGCTCCTATTTCCACAACGGGACACTCAACGACTGCAAGGGACCTGGAGGTTTGCGATGATTGGCCTTAACATGCTGGCAAGTGTCACACTCAGCCACAAAGCTGGCAATCTGAAGCTTCATACCGGCCCAGAAATAATGCCTCCTCATATCACGATACATCTTGGTAGAGCCCGGGTGAATCGTGAACCTCGATCGATGTGCCTCATCCATAAGATCTCTGTGCAACTATGGAATATCTGGGACACACAACCGACCCCTGAAATGAAGTCCACCATCTGACCCAATCTGCTAATCTATCTAATCCTCTGACGCGGCCTCTGCCCAATAATCCTGCAACGTCTAATCAGCTTGTTGAGCCTCGATCACCCTAGAAATAAGAGAGGGTTGAATCGACAAGCTCGATAACTGTGCGATAGAAGACTACAGGCTCGGCTCAAAATCATACTCGACAACATCCTCGAGCATCCTCCACTCCCGGACCATCATGTCACGCCCCAAACCCGGGGACCGGGCTCACTAAATTCCAGATCGCCGACCTTGGTGCCAACAGCCTCCGTAATACCCCATTCTCGGCTCCTAGCTCTCATGTGCCAGGTTCCGATCCTGGGATCCTACTAGGAGCATTTTCAGGGTAAAATTTTTTTTGTACAGGAGCATAATCAAAACCAGAAAACATCATCAAATATCCACTAATAAGTTTGTTGAGTACAGTGCTGGAAAGGGAAAAACAACATGAAGCAGAAGTCCAAAATATCAGGTACATAAATCGCGCTCAACGCTGCTGATATGCTTTAGTACCTGCAGTGTAAACAAACGCGCATGAGCTTCCTACGAAGCTCAGTAGAGTGCGTGTGTGTGTGTGTGATGCATATGACAAGTATACAGATATCAGAGTAAGCGAAAGTAGTAGAGGGCTAAGTTACTAAGTTTATGAATGCTATCAGCCATCCCAAGGCTATGCGATGCAAGGGCCTACATGGCCGAGTGTTACGTGCTAGAGATGCAATGCAAACACGTCAATCCTCAACTGATCCACATATCAAAATAGTTCTCATCTGGGACATCACCGGGGTCTAGTATACTCTAATACTGGTCGCCGCACATCGCGCGCATAACCAAGCGAGTAGAAAAGACCTCACTATCCGCCTTGTCAGTGGTATGCCAATGCCCACCCGGCTCGCCGATAGCGGACCCATTCCATGAGCTGGTCAGACTCGACCTAGCTTAAGCCCACTGCACCTGGGCGGATAAGGTCACACCCCTTTCCAACCGACCTCGACACAGTGGGAGACGCGGCCTACTGGTATTTGGCACACGGGCGCTCATGTTATCCACTCGGTCTCGACGCTGGAGCATCCTACTGGTACCATAGGGTTTAGGGACTTTCACCCAAGGACATCCATAGCGCCCACGTACTAGAACAAGTTTCCGGTGTCCAATACTGCCAACCATGATGTGACTACGGTGGCCACCACCCCGATGCTGCTAGGGTGTGAAAGCGATCGTGACATACATAATGCGAAATGCATGAGTCATACAATCCAAATCATGCATCAAACTTACGCATACTGCGCAATCATGTGGGGCGACCCTGTCTCACACAGGTCCCCTAAGTATAACAAGCTAACTAGCATATGCTATGGTTAATCATGATCCATAACAGGCATACACATGATGCGTATGGGCATATGAATGAGCATGGTATTCATTATACTAAGCATGTTATCAGTGTGACTTATTAAGCTAATCATACTAGCATGTTACCAACATATCATGTAACACTGGCCTTAAAAGGCCCAATATATACATAGAGAGTGGGACCCGGACTGTGGGTCCCATTGGAAATGTAAAGGTCTTCGTGGCATAGCCCACTTGAGACCACATCGGCTCCATACTTGGGCCTGCACATATAAGATAGGCAGCATGAATAAAACAGATACATCATGGTGGAGCTAATAGATACATCACGTTGGGACCCATAGGGTGGGCCACCTGCTGGGCAGTGTGGTACCCATCTGGTCCCAATAAGTTTTGAATCAAACAGATACTTGTGTTTTCTCCTTCATCCATATCCATGTGATCTTATGAACAGATTGGATGGCAAATAAACATCACTGTAGAACCTGGAAAGCTTTCAACGTTGGAAATCATTATCCCCACTGTGGCATGGTCCACTTGACATTAGGATATGCTTAAATTTTGGGCCCAGCCACTTATGAATAGGTTGGGTGACAAATAAACATCATTGTAGGACTGGGAAGGTTTCAATGGTGGAGATCATTATTTCCACTATTGTCCCGTGGCATGGCCCACTTGCCATTTGGATATGCTTAAGTTTTGGGCTCAGCCACTAAAATGAGCTGGAAAAACATATGGATCTAAGTAGACAAGGCACATACATTCTAGGTGGGTCCAACAAGTGGGGCCCATGGGGTGACGCCCACCAGGCTGCTGGGCAGCAGCGTCCCCTGGACGCTGTCTGTCCAGCTGCCCCTTTTTTTATTTTTATTTTTTTTTTATTTTACTATGTTCTCACCAAGTGGGGCCCACAGAAGTTTTCGATCAAGCTGATATTTTTGTTCTCCCTTCTCCCTTACTTGTGTGAACTTATGAACAGGTTGGATCTCAAATAAACATCATGGTGGGCCATAAGAAGGGTTTCAACGGTAGGTTCACTGTCCCTACTGTTTTCTGTGCTGAGGCCCCCTTGAGACTTAGATCTGACTCAATCTTGGGGTCATGCCCTAAAATGATCTCCCCAAAAGGATGGACGGTGTGGATACAGCACATGCATCATGGTGGGACCCACGAGTGGGCCACCAGCCGGCCTCACGAGCCAGCGTACCTGGACGCTGGTACTACCAGCGTCAGAGACGCTGCTTCTTCTTGTTTTCTTTCTTTTTTTTGTTTTATTGCACTTATATCATGTGGGGCCCACATGGGACTGATCCACTCCGTTCATCAGGTTCCCCATCTCATGGGGGACCCAATAAGCCCCATATTGGATATGTAAATCAGTTTAGAAACATTAAGGTGGGCCAAAGGATTTCTGACAGTAGGAATCATTGTTTCCACTGTTTCATGTGGTGCGGTCCACTTAAGATTTGGATCTGGCTCATCCTTGGGCCCTGGCCCTAAAATGATATGGGAAAACAAGTGGACGGCGTGGATGGAACACAAACATCAAGGTGGGTCCCACGAGTGGGGACCCCATTCACCGTCCAAGTGACGCTGGACGTTCCAGCGTCAGAACGTCCAGACGCTGGACGTTCCAGCGTCTTCCTATATATATATATATATATTTTGTTCTGTTTTTTTTCTTTTTGTGGTTATTTCATGTGGGGCCCACTTAGGGACGATCCACCCCCTTCATCATGTTCCCCAGCTCATGTGGTCCACAAACATCACGATGGGCCCAAGAAGTCTCAACAGTAGGCTTCATTAGCCCCACTATTTTTCAATGGTGTGGTCCACCTGAGATCTGGATCTACTTCATTTTTTGCTCCCTGCCCTAAAATGGGATGGAGAAACAGCTGGACGGCGTGGATTGGATGCATACATCAAGGTGGGTCCCACGAGTGGGGACCCTGCCCAACGCCCAAAAGGGCTTCTTAGCCCACGTGCTGCTGGGCAGCAGCGCCCTCTGGACGCTGTCTGTCCAGCGGCACCCTCTCCCTCTTGTTTATTTATTTATTTATTTATTATCATTATTATTATAAGAAGGTGGGGCCCATTCATGGATGATCCAATCCATCCATCAGGTTGTCCACCACCAAGTGGGCCCAAAAGAAAAGGAAAATGAAAGGAAATCAGAAAATGGGGGGATTTATGTCCCCCTTGCACTCACCTCGAAGGATGGATGGTTGGATTGGATCAGGTTGACGATCGGACGATCCGGACGGTCCGGATGATGGTTGAAGTCCTCCAAGCTTGGATCTCCACCCTCAATCTCTCTAATCTCTCTCTACTTCTCTCAAATCTTTCTCTTTCTCTCTCCTCTCAAATCTCTTTCTCTCTTTCTCTCTCCTCTCTCTCTCAAATCTCTTGAATTTTGCAAGGAGCTCTCCTCTCCCCCTACGTATGCACTTGTATGGGGGGGGGGAGAGAGAGAGAGGGAATCATGGGGGGTGATGATGGTGCATGGGAGGGGGTATGGGAGGTATGGGTGAGGGTTGACTTTGGGAGGAGAGAGAGGGATGGGGGGTATGAGGTGTGTAGAGTAGGGGTATGGGTAGAGTGATGGTGATGGATTTGATTGATTAGACATATTCTTGGGATTTGTGCAAGTGGAGCCCACACCACACGCGCGTTGCACGGCCGACCTCAGATTACGCGATTGATCATAACTTTCACACCGGGTATCGCAATGGGACGTGCCGCGCGGCGTTGGAATCGCAGCGCCTATGCGGTCGCCGGGGTATAGGTCTCGGGTCGATGCGGTACTAAAATAGGGTCGCGATCAAGGCTCGCTAATCTGATCCATCCGGGACTTACTGGCACCGAAAATTAAGCGTACGGAGGGCAAATAAGGGTACGGGTCTTATACATCATATGCGTCACTAGACCTCGTGGCTGACGGCTAAGTGCATCTGCCACCACGTTGGCCTTGCCAGCGTGGTACTGAAGATCGAAATCATAATCCTTCAGGAGCTCCATCCAGCGTCTCTGCCTCATGTTCAACTCGGACTGTGAGAAGAGGTACTTCAGGCTCTTGTGGTCTGAAAAGAGCTTGAACCTGACCCCATAAAGATAGTGCCTCCACACCTTCAGTGCAAAGACTACCGCTACTAACTCCAGATCATGTGTGGGCTAGTTCTGCTCATGGACCTTGAGCTGGCGAGACGCGAAGGCCACGGGTCTACCATGCTGCATCTGGATAGCACCCAAACCAATATGCGAGGCATCTGTAAAAACCACGAATCCTTCACTCCCTGAGGAAAGAGTGAGGACTGGTGTAGAAGTAAGACGGTCCTTCAGTTCTGCAAATGCTCGCTCACAGGCATCACTCCAAACGAATTCAGCGCCCTTCCGGGTCAACCTGGTCAGCAGGGCTGCAATACGGGAGAAGCCCTCGATGAAATGACGATAATAACCTGCTAACCTAAGGAAACTTCGCATTTCGGACGCGTTCGTGGGCTGACCCCACTGACGCACGACATCAATCTTCACCGGATCCACTACTACTCCCTGCCTCGTCACAACATGACCGAGAAACTTCACCTCCTTCTGCCAAAACTCGCACTTCTCCAACTTCGCATAGAGCTGGTGTGTGCGGAGGGTCTGTAAGGTAATCTCCAGATGCTGCTCATGCTCCTCCCGAGTCCTCGAATATATCAGAATGTCATTAATGAACACCACAACGAACTGATCAAGGTAGGGACGAAAGACCTTGTTCATCAATTGCATGAACACAGCGGGTGCATTGGTCAGTCCGAAGGACATGACCTGGAACTTAAAATGACCATAACGCGTCCTGAATGCCGTCTTCGGGATATCCTCCTCCCGAATACGGACCTGATGATAACTGGACCGTAGGTCAATCTTTGAAAAGAACTGCGCCTCCCGCAATTAGTCAAATAAATCGTCGATCCTCGGAAGTGGGTATCTATTCTTAATCGTGACCTTGTTGAGCTCGCGGTAATCCATGCAGAGCCTCAACGAGCCATCCTTCTTCTTCACGAAGAGTACTAGCGCTCCCCACGGTGAACTATTGTTCGCTTCCCCAAGTGTAGGGTTACGATGTAGTAATAATCTCGGTAAGACCGAGGTCGATCCACAGGGAAGGAAGTAAACAATTCCAACTATCCTAATAACTAGAATCTAAAGAGGTTTGTGAAATTGGTTTTGAACATAAAATAGAAAATCTGATAATGGAAAGATAACTAGAGCATCAAGGATCCACTTATAGCTCTCCTTAGATGCATAATTCGCTATGGTTTCTCACTTTCTCAACTAGAATCGATATTAAGATCTATCTAGTCGGATGATAGAGCTGTTAAACCAAACAATCTGTCATATGTAAGTTCAATGCATAGGATTCACTCAATGTAGGCTGAGCTGAGCATGCTCAATTGCATAGGTCATTCCCCATTCCAAAAGGTTCAGTTCACAATCATAACCATCCTCAAGTCCTGTCACAAGACAAGGCTAGATCATGATTTGAACTTGATTCAAATCACATGCACAATCCATACATATTACAGAAATTCAGAAAAGTAGAACTTTGGTAGGAAGTCCCCACATGAAGATCATAGTACTAGAGCGCACTCCAATTCCTCGGATCATACAGGTCTAGACTGATGCAAACCAATTAAGAATTTAAGTAATTCTCCCAAACATCCATGAGTCATCATAAGACTAAGAAGAACTACTTAAAGCTTGTATAAACTTCAAGCCATAGTTCATAATCATGAATTCCAACTTTAAAACCAATAAAACGAATTAAACAATCTAAATAAAACTATAAGGTTCACCTCTTAGCTCTAGCCAAGAGATTAGCTAATGAAAAGCATATTAAAAATAAAACTAGAACTAAGAAAAGGAAGAAAAACTAGCTGGAGGAGGCTAGGAAGCCTCCTATGACTTGAACTCCTTGCTCCCCACGTCCTTGCTTGCCCTGGAATAGAAGAGAGCACCTCCTTTTATAGTGCAGCAATAGTACAGCAACATAGCAGAATTTGTTTCGCTTGGTACGGCTTAACCAATGGTTGGATTGCCTTCAAATTTGATTTGTAGCTTCCTTGTAATGTGATCTTCCTCATAGATGATTTAGATTTCCAAGATTATCCTCTGAATGGGCCCACCAATCATATCACCGACCGCCTCTCAAAATCACGCACTTCGGGTACCTTCAGAACCAGTCATCTTGCTTTCAACGGTCCGGAGTGTACAGATGTCGGATTGATCCCAAATTTTGAACATTGGTAGAAAACTTCCTCCTCTACATGATAGATGGATTCGATTGTCCAAAACAATCCCAGAATGTGGTCCGAAAATTAGAACACTTAGGGCTTTTATAAACTCTGCGCAGTTGGATCTTTCTGGATGGTCCATCTTTCTTCAACCGGTATGATCAAACCACAAATCCTTTTGATCTGAAACTTTGTGGTTATTCATATATGGATGTGGTCTAAAATATGGTCAAAGTAGATTCTTCATATCATCAATGATGGGCCACCTGGACCGGCCCAGAGTGGAACAGCGAAATCTAAAACTTTCTGGACAGTTCGTATTGTTTTGGCCACCACGATCAATCCGTAGCTCCGATCGACACGAAACCACTTGGGTTAGTTCAGCGTCGAGCTCCTCTTCGACATGGATGTGTTGGATTTCCAAATATCATCAAGATCAGCCCAGAAAATGGGTCTGAAAAACCAGAAACTGGAATGGCCTGCTGTCTGGAATCTGGAAACTGAAATTTACATGGCCGACCGGTCAAGACCGGTCGGGGCCTGTTCTAGCAGCTTCTGTAAAGGGCAGTAGTGTTGGCCGACCAGTCTTGACCGGTCGGACCCCATTTTCTGCTTTATTTCTTCTTTCTTTTCTTTCCTTCTTTCTTCCTCATCCTCCTCTCTTTCTTCATCATTCTTTGGTCCACCTTGGGCCTTCATCAAAGGCTCCTAAATGTGCCCTTTTGGTCATCAATTGGGCAAAGCAACTCTCATTCCTACAACCCCAAAACATGTATTGATTAGTCTTTAAATCATGAAAATCTTGCATAATGAGTGATGAATTGGGGTTAGAATATGCACAATTAAGAGCTCAACAACTGCTCGGACGGATGAAGCCTAGTTCATGCAACTCGTCCAACTGCTTTTGCAACTCCCGCAACTCCAATGGTGTAACGCCCCAGATTTTCGAGATTTATTTGAAAATTTTTGAAAATTCATTTTTAATTTATTTTTTATTAATTATCGTATATTTACCATTGATTTGCGAATAGCGGGACATCCGTAGGAGATCCGATAGGGGACCCTTTACAAAAGTTGCTTAAAATGATCCCATAAACATCGTAGAAAGATCAGATTTCAAAAATCATGCACTTTTCAGATAATTACGAAAATACCATTAGTTAAACTTAAGTTAAGATGCCATTTTTAAGTATTATAGTTTCTGACGATCACTTTCACGTAAAACCCTGGATTTAAGCATTTGGGCACATATTAACCATATATGTCAAATTTCAGCCCTTAAATCATAGTAGAAGTGGTCCAATTGTCAAATCAACCCTTAACTCTTGATTTTCATGTCCATCGAGTGAGGAAAGTAGATGGTTAGTCGTAGTCGAATATTTCTCTTCATATGAATGACTTGGATCGTCTTTATCATGGACCAATAGTGTGATTTGAATGCCCCACCTTGATAAGCCTCTTTCTTATGCGCGAAGTTATCCCGTTCTAGAAATTAACGAGTTACCAACTCTTCTCAAATTTGAACCTTTCAATTTACCCACTTCTTACCATCAATCGCTTCTCAAATTTGGACCACTTATTATACTCATATGACTACGAGTTTACACAAAATTTGGACCCCGATCTATAATCCTACACCGTTGAACCACAAAGCCAACCCCTTCCTTTTTCGCCAAAAGTTGAAATTTCAGATCTAGGCATTTCTCACCATCAATCAACCACTAAAATTTGTATAATTGTTTGCCTATCATGACCATACATTTTTTCAAAATTTGGGCCTTGATTATTAAGTGTAGACCGTTAATTGAGATCAAGCCCATTTTAGCACCCGTTAGGCCATTTTCAAGGATCAGCTAATCTAGAATGTGGATCATCAAGAAATTTACGTATTCTGACTCTAATCTTTTAGCTTAATAAGATGAACGGATTGGAATTGATCAAAGATTACCCGAATATTGAGATTTGAGAAACCCACCTCAAGAGGTTGTTACATAAGACCTCGCGTGCACATCCCTCTCCATATTTCTACTACGCACCTCCAAATTCTTCTCTTAACCCTAGCCTCCATGCCTTAGAGAGAGAGAGAGAGAGAGAGAGAGAGAAGAGAAGAGAGTTCTTTCTCATATTTTTCCAGCGGCTAAGATCTTCTACAACCCTCTTCTTCTAAGTCCATCACAAGGTGAGGATTTTCCTTCAAGCCTTTCATTAATAATATCACGATTATCATAAGTTTCTTTTGTGGCATGTGAAGTTATTTTGTTGTGAATTACTTATCTATATAACTTGAAGTTTGATGTGAGATTTGTAATGAATATCATTATATGGTGATGTGATTCTTTTTTTTTAGATTTTTGACTAAGAAGCATGTGTATTTGTGTTATTTATTTTTGTGAAATCTATGCCCTTATTTTCTTAGTCCATGTATTACAAGTAACATTGGTTTTCATATTGTGATATGAAATATGTGTATAAGATCATCATATGGACATCCCATTATTGTATACTCTTTGTCCCTAAGTTGGTAAAATCATTCAATGTAGAGAGATGGAACCCGTGAGAGGTGTCCATGATGGAAGAATATATCTTGACTTAACTGAGAGAATGAAGTGATTGTTTGTTAATGGATCCTTACATGTACATGATGCTTGATTTGATCCATTTACAGTACATGGGTATTTTAATGAATTTGATCATGATGTACAACATTGGCTTTTTGGTACATGATGAAATCATAAAACGGGACAATGAGTAGACACTAATGGTATACAAATTCTCATGAGCCGGGGTTGGTGCTATGGACACTAATCCCATGCTGTCGGCCTATGCTGGGTTGCTTGCGACTCCCCATAGTGACCATTGAGTTTTATTTAAATCGGTTGTATGCGAAAACACTTAAATAAAGGAGAAACTAAAGTCATGCATTCACTTGGCTCCATGTGGGTGTACGGAATTGAGAATAGGCTAGAGCGTCCTACTTCTCCTGTACACTGTCACGTGTAGATTTAGGCTATGAGCGTCCCGTTTCTCACGTGGTCGGGCAAAACTATGGGCTTGTGCGTCCCAGGAACCTCTGGTGACTAGTGGCTAGCATGAAGTCGTAACAGGGAGTCTCTCACTTCATGTATTGTGATTCTAGCCAGGGTGCCTTAGCCAGAGCATGCATTCCATGCATCGCATTAACAAAGATTTTTATTTGATTGTTTTGTTTGAATAAAGATATTATTGTGTTGCGTTACTCTGAGTTTTGTACATTGTTATTCTTGATAGTCTTGGAGGGAATATTCCCCACTATGATAGCGTTTAACGCTATCCCAAACATAATTTAGATGATGCAGGTGAAGATCCAGGTATTGAACCCGATTTTTAAGGAAAAGAGTTCGATGTTCGTACAATCACATGGCGGATGACGATGTTAGAGAAACTTAGTTGATGTTTTCATTTATTAAATATTTCTTTTAAGTAGTTGATACATTTATGGAATTGTAATAAGTCTTCAAGAGAAGACATGGTTTTGTATTTTAATTAATCAGTATGGATATTGGTTGGTTCCCTTATTTAAACATTGATGATGACGTAGTAAGTTTGATAGAATAAGATGATAATTGTTTCCGCCATTGTGCTTGAATGCTATATTTTATTATTTGACAAATTAGTTATTCCATAAATTACTTGGAAATTCGGCCGTCGTATTATACACGAGAGTCGAAAATCTTGGGTCGTTACAAATGGTGCCATATGGTACGGGGCCTTTGAGATAGGCGCGGTACCGGGCACGAGGTCAATCTGAAATTCGGTATGCCGACGAGGTGGCAACTCCGAAATCTCCTAAAACACATCTGGGAAATCGCAAACTACGGGCAACTGGTCGATGCACAAGGCAACCGGCTCCTCTACGGCACACGACATCAAAGATGACAACTGCTCTCCTCTGGGCTCGGCAACGAACTGAAACTGCGGCATGCCGAGTATAAGGAAAGTGATTGTTCTTGCGAAGCAGTCCAATACAGCATGATACTCAGCCAGCCAATCCATGCCCAGGATAGCATCGAACTCGGTCATCGGTAAAACAAACAAGTCGGCAGGCAAAAAGGTCTCTCCTACCAAGAAGGGGCAAGACGAACATATCAAACTTAATACTGCGGTCTTCCCTAAGGGTGTCGTGTAACGCCCCCAAAATTCGACACTTGAGTATATAACTCAAATCTCAAAATCAATGTAAATAATGAATGAACTCATCACATTCTCAACTGATACTTTTCTCTTTTCCATTCACATGGTACCAAAAAAATATAGAATTAAAATAAACCAAACTTGAAATATTAAATCATAATTCCATGAGTTCACTACATTATCCCAAACTATCTAAACTAATGGCCATCTAATGAGCCTTATTACATCAATACTTTCAAACTAAAATAAAAATAAATCAATTCTCAAAAATCTTCTAGGGTATTTCCTCATCTGGAATCGCTTCCTCGAAGTCTTCTCTATCATCACCTGTCACTACGGTTAATCGCATAACACTGCGTCAGCTATAAAAGCCGGTGAGTATCTCGTACAGTTTAGTACATGTAATTCAATAATAAAGCCGCATAATAGTTAAAATACAATTCACTAATAATCCAAAGATAATTTCACCAAACCAAAATCTCTGAAAACCCGTATATGATGCATGATATGCAAGCATATCTCAATCAACTCTAGTATAGTCTCAATAGAACATCCAGGGCTAATTTCATCCAATCTCTCCATTATCCTTTGGTCTGCATAGCGGTCTTTTGTACCATGCTCACCGAACCGGCCACAACCAACCCTGTGGTCTGCATAGCGGTCTCTTGCATAACATTCACCCAACCAGCCACAACCAATTCCAATGATCTGCGTAGCGGTCTCTTGTATGTGCTCACCTAACCGGCCACAACCATTCCAATGGTCTGCATAGCAGTCTGTTGCACGATACTCACCCAACTAGGCAAAATCAATGGAACACCTAAACGGTCTGCATAGCGGTCTCTTGCACACACCTGGGTGCTCACCCTACCGGCCACAACTGATGGGGAATACAATCCATCGCGCACACCTGGGCGCTCAATTACAAGAGTTTACAGGGCCTGTCGCACACACCAAGGTACTCACCCAAAAACATGTCATGCATGAACCGAATCAATACTTTAAACCTTTTCCAAAAACAAACTCAAAATTAACTCACACATGTACAACCCTATTCGGGTATCAAATTCACATCAAATCTCAACAGCATAATTTGTAACCAAACAGAAGCTTCTAAATAGCACTGATATAATTCATAAATCAAATCAATGCAAAACCAAATCAAACTTCTATTAAAACTGAAGATTAAAACATAATTAAAGAGAATTTGAAAATTAAAATTACAGGTGAAAGCAAGACGAGAAACAACTCACATGTGTGGTGATGGGGTCTTAAACTTAGATTTCGACTCGAACTGTGCTATGACCAGTGAATCAACTTAGTGTGCCAACTCAGCCACTCGAGTGGTTCCCTCCTTCTTTCCTTATTTCTCTCTCTTTCTTCTTTCTTCTTCTTCTTCTTCTTCTTCTTCTCTTTCTTCTTCTCTTTCTTCTTCCAGGGTCTGACAGCAGAGCCGTAACAGGTGGATGGGACCCTCCCCTCCACATGATCTCTCTCTCTCTCTCTCTCTCTCTCTCTCTCTCTCTCTCTTTCTCTCTCTACCCGACCTTCTCTCTCTCTACGTCTCTTCCAGGAAAACAACACCTAAGGGGGTTTTATACAATACCCTAGATACGTTTGGACGGTCCAAGATGGACTTGGATGGCTGGTGTTTGCGGCAAGACAACCGGACCGACGTTTGTGGAGTTTGAGTTGGAGAGGGATTCTGTTTTTCGTTTCTTGCAGAAAAAGGCACAAGTGAAACGTTGGAAACCTAGGTGGGGTCCGCACGACTTTAACGGAGCATCCCCCAGGCTTCCATGCAAAGTAACGGTCCGGATCTTGGCCTCTTTTGATTCGGATAGTGACTTGAAGAGGGCCCAATTTCTCGGATGGCGTATGATGCTCGAACGATGAAAGGGAGACTTGAATGATTGATTGCGTCGGGAAGATAATTCGAATGGACGGCTTGGATGTTCTAAATGGGGCCCACCGACGGACGGCGTATGATGCTCGGACGGACTTGCACGCTGTTGCAGTGAATGGAGAAGACGCTGCCCAGTTCGTGCGTCCGCACGGTCAAACGTGGTTTGACCGTGTGTGACATGTACATGTGATACACACGTGTCCCACCGTGATGTATGTGACAAATCTACTCTACTCATCAGTTATGCCACGGATTTTTAGGGTGTGACACCAAAAATGAGGCAGATCCGAGGTTAGATGGCCCACTTATGGCCCAATTTCTGATTAGGGTACTTGTAGGATGATCGGAGGGCTGAGTTTGACGTGTACAGTTAAAATATGCCCCTAAACTATTTTATGAAGTTTTGCCTAAAACAGATCGTCAAAAACTGTTATACTTAAAATCATCAGTTTAACTTAAGTTTAACTAATGGCATTTTCGTAATTATTGCAAATTTGTGAGTTTTGTGAAATCTGACACTTCTACGCTGTTCTAGGGTTCATTTTGAGCAACTTTAATAAGGGATCTTATACTAATTCCCTACGGATTATTTATTATTAATTTATCAATATAATAAATCATGTAGTTTACTAAATAATTAATTTAAATTGATTTTAATTATTTTAAAAACTTAGGTCATTACATTCTTCCCTCCTTAAGGGAATTTCGTCCTGAAATTTAAAGACACTTTCATGATGTATCACGATGTGCATAGGTGTATATAAATATATATATATATATATATATATATATATATATATATATATATATATATAAACAAATAAAAACAATGTGCATAACACTAATTTGAGTTGTTACATGTCGACACTAATAAACCCTCGTGCACGGATTCTAATGGCAAACCAGTCGATCGGCAAAAATCATCGGATACAAAAGAATGCGATGCACCAGAATCAAATAAAACGTGAGCTATGCATGCAGAGACAATGAGTGTACCATCAATGACTCCTCCAGGTGCCTGAGGATCCTGCTGGGCTGCGTAGAACCTGCCTTGAGTCTGCTGGGGATGTGTCTGTCCCCTTTAAGGTCTTTGTTGCTGCTGGTGCGGCCTATGCTGCTGCCTCTGCTGCTGTGGCTGCTGCTGCTACTGTGGATGGGGACACTCATGTATACGGTGCCTTGTCCCTCCACATCCGTAAGAAACACTTGCAAACTATCTCTGTGACGGTGTTGGAGGTGCTACTGGTGCTACTAGCGGTCGAAAGGATGGACGAACTGGATGCCTCTGCGGTGCCCAAGTCTGCTGCTGTCGGAAGCTACTAGAAGGAGCCTTCCTCTTCCCCTTCCGATCTCCGCCCAGGTCACAGATCCGCTGTGCATTGGCCCACTCTGCCTCATATATTTGGTCCCGCTCCACAACCTCCTCGAACGTAAGAAGCTTGTGTCCCGTGACACGGCTACGAAGGCCAAGGCGCAGTCCGCTCTCGAATCGACGGGCCTTCCACCCCTCATCGTCCACAAGATATGTCGCAAATCTGAATAACTCAACGAATTGAGCCTCGTATTGTGACACTGACATATCTCCCTGGACAAGCGTCTCGAACTCTAGTGCACGCTGCTGGCGGACATGCTTGGGGAAGAACTTCCGGTCAAACTGGTCCACAAAGTCCTCCCATGTCCACTCAAAATCAGGCCCGGTGGCTCGGTTAACCGATGCCCACTAGTGCTCAGCCTCTCCTTGAAGAAGGAAAATAGAGAGAGGAACTCGCTCCTCGGTCGTGCATCGCATCGTGGTAAAGATCTTCTTTACCTCCGATTTCCATCTCTCTGCTGCCACCGGGTCTGGCTTGCCCAAGAAACGCGGGGGATTCATCCGTCTGAAATCCATCAATAAAGAACGAGCACGATCCTGCTCTGATGGGGCAACTGCCTCAGATGACCTCCTCTCCTGGCGCTCTACCATGGAGGTCATAACGCGCATCATCTGTTGGAACTGACCAGTAGTCATAGCTGGAGCTGGAGCTAAGGCTGAGGCTGTCCGAGATGTACCCGCACTAGTCGACGGCCTACCGGTGGCTCGCTTGTGTGCCATATCCTACAGAAAAGGACAGGTACCACTTAGCATTGGTACTCTCAAATGCACACACGTTAGGGAAACATATTCAGAAGGTTCTAAGCTCACAATAGGGAATCCTATTATAACTATGTTGTAACAGGATCCTAGTGTGGGTCGCTAAGTGCATGAGATTGGGATCCTAATCATCCTAAGTTCGCAACAATCATTCAGTGAAGGGTAGTTAATCTAAGGCCATTAGTAGATATGTGATGTCATCCGCAGGTATTCCCAAGTTATGCTCTGATACCAACTTCTGTCACGCCCCAAACCCGGGGACCGGGCTCACTAAATTCTCGATCGCCGACCTTGGTGCCAACAACTTCCGTAGTACCCCATTCTCGGCTCCTAGCTCTTGTATGCCAAGTTTCGATCCTAGGATCCCACCGGAGGATTTTCAGGGTAATTTTTTTTTTGTAAAGGAGCATAATCAAAACCATAAAACATCATCAGATATCCACTATAAAATTTGTTGAGTATAGTGCTGGAAAGGGAAATACAAGATATACCAAAAGCTCAAAATGTCAGGTACATGAACCGAGCTCAACGCTGCTGATGTGCCCTAGTACCTGCAGCGTAAACAAACGCGCATAAGCTTCCTACGAAGCTAAGTAGAGTGCGTGTGTGCTCGTGTGATGCATATGACAAGTATACAAATATCAGAGTAAGTGAAAGTGATAAAGGGTTAAGTTACCAAGCTCATGAATGCTATCAGTCATCCCAAGGCTATGCGATGCTCATGAGTGTTATATGCTAGAGATACAATGCAAACACATCAATCCTCAACTAATCCACATATCAAAATAGTTCTCATCTGGGACATCACCGGGGTCTAGTATACTCTAATACTGGTCGCTGCACATCACCCGCATAACCAAGCGAGTAGAAAAGACCTCACTATCCGCCTCGTCAGTGGTATGCCAATGCCCACCAGGCTCGCCGATAGCGAACCCATTTCATGAGCTGGTCAGACTTGACCTAGCTTATAGCCCACTGCACCCGGGCGGATAAGGTCACACCCCTTTCCAACTGACCTCGACACAGTGGGAGATGCGGCCTATTAGTATTTGGCACACGGGCGCTCATGTTATCCATTCGGTCTCGACGTTGGAGCATCTACTGGTACCACAGGGTTTAGGGACTTTCACCCAAGGACATCCATAGCGCCCACGTATTAGAACAAGTTTTCGGTGTCCATCACTACCAACCACGATGTGACTATGGTGGCCACCACTCGATGCTGCTAGGGTGTGAAGGCGATTGTGACATACATAATGTGAAATGCATGAGTCATACAATCCAAGTCATGCACCAAACTTACGCATACTGCACAATCATGGGGGGCGACCCTGTCTTGCACGGGTCCCCCAAGTATAACAAGCCAAAATAGCATGTGCTATGATTATTCGTGATCCACAACAGGCATACAAATGATGCGTATGGGCATATGAATGAGTAGAGTATTTAAACATGTTATCAATGTGACATATCAAGCTAAGTAAACTAGCATGTTACCAAACGTATCATGTGACGTTAGCCTTAAATGGCCCAATATATGTAGAGAGTGGAACCCGGACTGTGGGGCACATTGGAAATGTAAAGGTCTTCATAGCATAGCCCACTTGAGACCACATCGGCCCCATACTTGGGCATGCACATGCAAAATAGTTTGACGAAATAGGTATACAGCATGGATAAAAACATATATGTCAAAGGAAGGACCATGGCGGGCCCCGCCCACTAGTCGAATAACAAATATACATCATCGGTCTTAGGAAGTTTCAGTGGTAGGTATTCAATCACCACCATTTTCTAAGTGAAGTCCACTCAAATTGGGCCCCACGCATCAGTCAAACGGTTGGCATGCTACACACTGCATCGATCAAGGTGGAACCCCAAGATGGCCCCAAAACCTTTAGTTGGATGAAAGTAGCCATCACAGTGGCCCCAAGAAAGTTTTCAATGGTGGGCATCAATGACCACTATTCCCTGTGGGTGTGGCCCACCTAACATTTGGATTTGCCTCATTGTTGGGGCCATATTCTAAAATGGCATGGAAAAGCAGATGGGCAGCATGTATAAACAGGTACATCATCTGGGCTGCATGGTACCCAGCTGGGTCTCAGGAAGTTTTGGAATCAAGCAGATATTTGTGTTTTCCCCTCCATCCAGACCTGTGCCACAGGTCTGGATAGCATTACAAATATTACATTGAGCCTTAGGAAGGCCTCGACGGTGGACATCATTGTCTATACCGTTCCCAGTTGGTGTGGCCCACTTGAGATCCGAATCTGGTTTAGATTTAGGCCCATGCCCTAGAATGATATAGAGAGACAGATGGACGGCTTAGATAGCACACGTACATCAGGGTGGCGTCATGGTGACCCACTACTTGATTGAGCTAGGTATAGGTTGGGACGTCTCCCTTCTGTCCAGAGAGGACGTCCTCTCCCTACTCATTATATGATATAGAATATATTATATTATGATATGATACATAATATTATATATAATATAATATGGCATATACTATTATGTTTATATTTAAATAATAACTGGGGTCAAGAAGTTTTCGATCAAGATGATATTTTTATTTTCCCTGCTTTCATACATGTGTGAACTTATGAACAGGTTGGATCTCAAATAAACATCATGGTGGGCTGTGGGAAGGTTTCAACAGTCTGGTCACTGTCCCCACTGTTCTCTATGATAGGGTCCCCCTGAGATTTGGATCTGTATCATTCCTAAGATCATGCCCTAAAATGATCTCCCCAAATGGATGGACGGTGTGGATTTAACACATACAACACTGGTGGGGCCATAGAAGTTGGTGACGTCATGTCAGTAGCGAGATAGATACTCAACCTGTCAGTACTAATCCAGCGTCTACTGGTTTCTCCCAGCGTCAGAGACGCTGGGAGCCTCTTTATTTATTTATTATTTTTTTTTGTTTTATCTTGGTTTTCATCACGTGGGGCCCACATAAGGATGATCCACTCCGTTCATCAGATTCCCCAGCTCATGGGGGACCCGAAGAGCCCTATATTGGGTATGTGATACGGTCTAGAAACATCAAGGTGGGCCAAAGAAGGTTCAACCGTAGGCACCATTTTCTCCACTGTTTCATGTGGTGCGGTCCGCTTAAGATTTGGATCTGGTTCATACTTGAGCCCTGGCCCTAAAATGGACTGGAGAAACAAATGGACGGTGTGGATCCAACATGATCATCAAGGTGGGTCCCACGAGTGGGGACCCACTCACGTCGTCCAGGTGACGCTGGACTGTTCCAGCGTCTGATGCCCATTTTTTTCCTTTATTTTTTATTTTTTTTGTTTTTGTCTAGTGGGGCCCACAAGAGGTCGATCCACTCCGTCTATCAGGTTCTCCAGCTCATGGGGGACCCAATGAGCCCAATATTGGGTATGTTACGAGGCCTACAAACATCAAGGTGGGCCGAGGAAGTTTCGACAGTGGACATCACCATCTCCACTGTTTTCTATGGTGTGATCCACCTGAGATCTGGATCTGCTTCATTTTTGGCGTCTAGTCTTAAAATGGACTGGAGAAACAGATGGACAGCGAGGATTGAACACAAGCCTCAAGGTGGGTCCCACGAGTGGGCCCCATGGTCAACGCCCAAACAGGGCTTCCGCCCATGCGCTGCTGGGCAGCAGCGTCCTCTGGACGTTGTCTGTCCAGCGGCCAAGCTGCTTCTCTTTTATATATATATATATATATATATTATAATAATAATAATTATTATTATTATTAGGTTGTGGGGCCCATTCATGGATGATCCAGCCCATCCATCTGATTGCCCATAACAAGATGGGCCCAAAAAAAGAAAATGAAAGGCCATTAAGAAAATGGGGAGTTTATGTTCCCCTTGCACTCACAATGACGGTTGGATGGTTGGATGGGGTTGGATTGACAATCGGACGGTCCGAATGGTGGTTGGGGCCCTCCAAGCTTTGATCTCCACCTTCAAATCTTAATTTCTCTCTAATCTCTCTCTCTCTCTCTCTCTCTCTCTCTCTCTCTCTTCTTTCTTTTACAAATTTTGGAAAATGAGAAACCCCCCCCCCCCTAAGTAAGGTCTTGAATGGGTAGAAAGGAGAGGTCATGAGGTCATGATGGCTAGCATGAGATGGGGAGTAGGATGGTATGGGAGGGGGCACGGAAGGTATGGGCTCCCTTGACTTTGTGGTGAGAGAGGGAAGGGGTGAGAATGGTGTGTGTAGACTAGGGTGATGAGAGGGGTATGGGTGAGGGTGAGGGTGATTGATTGATTGATTTGATTTTTCTTGAGATTTGTGCAAGTAAGGCCTGCGCCACATGTGCGTTGCACGGCCCGCCTCAGATTGCGCAAATGATCGCAACTTTCACATAGGGTATCGCAATGGGGCGTGCCACACGGCGTTGGAATCGTAGCGCCTACGCGGTCGCCGGGGTATAGGTCTTGGGTCGATGCGGTACTAAAATAAGGTCGCGATCAAGGCTCGCTAATCTAATCCATCCGAGACGTACTGACACCGAAAACTAAACGTTCGGAAGGGAAAATCAGGGTACGGGTCTTACAAATATTGAGAAACTGGTAGTTGATACTAGCTGGTGGAGGCCCCATTTTGTAAGATTGCCACCAACCATATCAAGGCATCTACCGTCTAACATCAAACTACCAAAGTTTGACCTTAAACCATTGTCATCCAAGCTTAAATATGTATACTTGGGTCAAGAAGAAACATTCCCGGTTGTCATTGCCTCTCACCTAGGGAAAGACCAAGGGCTCAAGTTGATTGAACTACTCAAAGAACATAGGGGAGCCATAGGTTAGACAATAGCGGATCTCAAGGGAATAGACTCTTTAGTTTGTACTCACCATATACACCTTGAAGAAAATGCGAAAATGACTAGACAACCTTAAAGAAGGCTAAATCCAAACATGATGGAGGTTGTCAAAGCCGAGGTGCTAAAGCTACTAGATGTAGGTATCATCTACCCCATCTCAGATAAGCGAATGGGTGAGTCCTACCCAAGTTGTCCCTAAGAAATCCAGTATTACCATCGTAGAAAACGCCAACAACGAGCTTATACCGACTAGAGTAACCACCGGTTGACGTATGTGCATTGATTATCAGAAGCTAAACACGATCACTAGGAAGGACCACTTCCCTCTCCCATTCATGGATTAAATTTTGGAGAGTTTAACGGGTCATTCCTATTATTGCTTCCTAGATGGCTATTTCGGTTACAATCAAATTGAGATAGCCCCAGAAGACCAAGAGAAGACCACTTTTACATACCCGTTTAGTACCTTCGCATACCAAAGAATGCCATTCGGACTATGTAATGCACCCGCCACATTCCAACGATGCATGTTGAGTATTTTCTCGGACATGATGGGTGAATTTCTTGAGGTATTCATGGACGATTTCTCTATTTTTTGTTGTACTTTTGATGAGTGCCTCAATCATTTGAAGTTGGTCTTGACAAGGTGTGAGGAGAAGAACCTCGTTTTAAACTAGGAAAAGTGTCATTTCACGGTACAAAGAGGAATAGTCCTTGGACATATCATCTCGTCTAATGGAATAGAGGTAGACCGGGCCAAAATCGATATAATTTTCAATCTACCACCACCCAAAAGCATATGCGATGTGTGGTCCTTCCTTGAACACGCCGATTTTTATAGAAGGTTCATAAAGGATTTTAGTCATATCTCAAGGCCCTTATGTAACCTTCTCCAAAAGGAGAACCAATTTGAGTGGAATGCCGAATTTCAATTAGCTTTTTCAAAGCTAAAAGACATGTTGACAACCGCTCCTATCATGTAACCACCGGATTGGTCCGTACCTTTTGAGTTGATGTGCGATGCGAGCGATTATGCTATTGGGGCAATGTTGGGCTAAAAGAAGGATAAGAAGCCCCATGTTATCTACTATGGGAGTAGTACCTTAAATCCCACCCAAGTCAATTACTCGACTATGGAGAAGGAGCTCCTAGCCATCATCTTTGCCTTGGACAAATTCAGGCCGTACTTAATAAGATCCAAGGCCATTGTTTACACAGATCATGCGGCGCTGAAACACCTTTCTAAGAAGGATACCAAGCCCCGTTTGCTTAGATAGATCCTACGCCTTCAAGAATTCGATTTGGAGATTAAGGATAAGAAGGGAGTAGAAAATGTGGTGGCAGATCATCTATCCCGCCTAGTCCTAACTAATTCCATTAACGAGTTACCTATTGAGGACTCATTCCCTGATAAGCAACTCTTTATTGTTATGCATCCAACATGGTACGCTGACATAGCTAATTATCTTTCCACAGGTGCGATGCCGACTTATTGGACTGCGTAGGACAAACGAAAATTTCTAAGGGAAGTGCACAGATTTTTCTAGGATGAACCTTTACTATTTAAATATTACCCAGATCAAATTATTAGGAGATGTGTCCCTGATGATGAATATAATTCCATCATCTCCTTTTGCCATAATCAAGCATGTGGGGGTCATTTTTTCGCCAAGAAAACCACTGCAAAAATTTTGCAGTGTGATTTTTATTAGCCCACTTTATTTAAGGACATCCATGAGTTTTGCAAAGCATGCGAGCGTTCCTAAAAGTTAGGAGGATTATCTCGTCGAAATATGATGCCTCTTACCCCAATTCAACATCTTAAAGTCTTTGACTGTTGGGGCATTGATTTCATGGGACCGTTCCCCTCATCTTTTGGACATGTCTATATATTTCTTGCCGTAGACTATGTGTCTAAATGGATAGAGGTTATTCCATGTAGAACCAACAATCATCGTATGGTTCTAAAGTTCCTTAAAGAAAACATACTTTTCAGATTTGGAACGCCTCGAGCCATCATTAGTGATGGTGGTTCTCACTTTTGCAATAGGCCTTTTGAAGCCTTAATGAAGAAATATGGGATTAGGCATAAAGTGAGTACCCCATACCACGCACAGACGAGTGGGCAAGCTAAAATTTTCAATTGGGAAATCAAATAGATTTTGGAGAAGACGGTGAGTCCGGATCGCAAAGATTGGTCATTAAGATTAGATGGCTTTGGGCTCACCGTACCACTTACAAGACCCTCATTGGAATGTCCCCGTATAGACTTGTCTATGGGAAAGCTTGTTACTTGCCTGTAGAGATTGAACACAAAGCCTATTGGGCAATTCGGGCATTGAATTTTAACATCGACAAGGCTAGCTCGCTTCGCAAACTCCAACTTAATGAGCTTGATGAGATCCAGAATAATGCTTATGAGAACTCGAGGATTTATAAGAGTAGGATGAAGGCCTTTCATGACAAACATATATTTAGGAAATCCTTCCATGAAGGTCAGAAAGTGCTCTTGTACAATTCTCGACTTCATCTTTTTTCGGGAAAATTACGGTCTCGATGGACCGGTCCATACATTATTAAAGAAATTTTTCCTCATGGGGCTGTCGAGATAGAGAATGCCGCAAATGGTAACTGTTTTAAAGTTAATGGACAATGCCTTAAACTAATTGTTGAGAAATTTGATTCAGAGGACATGTCCATCACTCTGAATGATCCTGTGTATCAGGATGATTGATCTCCTAGTCTGACGGAGGTATAACGTAGATTAGGTTTAGTTGCTTTTTCTATTTTAGTTTTACTGTTTTAGTGGATTTAGTTGTCGGAGTTGCAGACTTCCATGATCGACTCTCTCAGGTAATATTGTTCTCACTCTCTTGTATTTTACCATTGCTCTCATGTTTATGCTCATTGCATATCTTTTTACATTAAGGACAATACAAGATTTGGTTGGGGGTGAGATGAGATTCCTCATCTAGCAGTTTGCAACACTTCGAGCATCATATTGTGCAATTTTTTTTTTCAAATTTTCTAAAAATTCAAAACTCCTTTAGAAAACCTTATTTTTATGCATTCGAGATGATACGAGTATAAGAAAAGGAGATACGAAGTGAGTGATGTTGCAAGTCTTGAACTTCTCTTAATATAATGGTTTTATATGTGAATTCCCCTATTTATGTGATTGATAGAAAATTTGAACACTCTTACACCTAGTTCACATTACACGATTTTCATGGTTTGAAGGGATTTTGTGATTTGTGGATTGGCTAGACTTAGATTTGAGGTGTTGCGGAACCAAGCCGGGGTACTTTGTCCATCTTTGTCCATGGGAAAACAACGAAAGATATGGATTTCTAAAAATCCTATCTAATGTAAAAGAAAAAGGAAAAGGAAGGATGAAAATTGGGAATGATGGAAACCATGGTGGAAAACTCCAAAAAGGGCTACCTATTACCAACCGAGGGATGGTCTACCCGTAACCAAAGCTGCAAATGAGACATAGTGTGAAAGCCGTTGGAAGGACGGCAAGGCAAATTCCTGTCATAGGCTTGTTGTAGCTCTATGCACCTTGAGATCCGTAGTTTAGTTGATCTATGGAGAAGATAATCCCAGAAACTCATGAGATGAACTTTCATTATGCACACTAGGTTGAATTTGTTCTAGTTCTTCTATTTATCAATCAATCAACGGGAATTTCATATGGACACTTATTATGTTTTGAGAGTTTAAGGTTTCAACTTCTATCACCTCATTTTTCTGAATTTTACACTTGTATGTCTTGGAATGGATAGAAACATAGTTCTGAAGGAGAGTTGGTTTTTGGGGGTTCGAATTTGTTTCACGCATGTTTTGCTCGGGACTAGCAAAAAGATGGTTGGGGAGTGTGTTGAACCTCCAATTTATACATGATATAGCCCATTACATCACATTATATGCATGGTTTGCATGTTTAAAAGGCTCATCTAATGCATGTTTGTGATTGCAGGGAGTGATTTCGCCTAATTGGAGACCAAAAAGAGCGTATTTAGGAGCCTTTGAATGAAGGCCTAAGTTAGACCAAAGAAGGAAGAAGAAAGAGGGAGAAAAGAGAAGAAAGGGAGAAGAAGAAAAAGAAAAGAATAGAGGCCTGACCGGTCATGACCAGTCGGCCAAGGGACCCAGACCGATCTTGACCGGTCGGCCACCTTGCAACCCCCCTCTTTGGACACTGGAGCAAGGACCAATTTAGTCCGACCGGTCAAGACCGATCGGACATCAGGTCAGGGACCTCCCTGTGCATGCTGGACTTATAACAGACAGGTCCGACTGGTCGTGACCGGTCGACCGGTCGGCCATGCATAAACAGACACTTTCTATTTTGGGATCCGAGATTTTCTGCACAAGTGTGTATTGCTACGCAATTTTGGAAGATTCCGACGCGGTAGAGCCTCCCCACTATAAAAGGACACCTAAGGCCTCTTCCTAGGGCATCATAGAAGCTGAGGTGATGGAAGCTGTCATGGAGCGTTTGCAACCCTCCCAACTTCGGATTTTTATGTTTTTTATGTCTTTTTCATTGAGTTCTAGTTGTAGTATGACAATACTCAACTAGACTCTCTCAACTAAGGCTAAGAGGTGAAGCTTATAGCCAATTTCGTGTATAGTTCAGTTGATTCAAGTAGTTTCACTTTAAGTTTGAATTTTGAATGTTCTAGTTCATATAAAGTTGATATTTTTAGAAGTTTTATGAGAGTACATGTGCTTCGAACATGGATTCCTTGCAATTCTCTGAGATTATCTTGTTTTGCTTGATTAGATTTGAATTATGGTAACCTTTGAGCATGCCATAGTCCATAGGCATGGCTGTTACTTCGAAGGCTATGATTTTGAATGCTATGTGATTGAATAGGACTAGAACTTGGAAGTTCAACTTAAGTGGGATTGAATGTGTTTAATGCTTTATCTTCCAACTAGATGAGAGATAAAACTTCAAATCTAGTTGTGTATTATGCTTGGATTGATTGGATTAACATGAGATTGTTACAAGTGGATCCTTGAAAGCCTTAGTTCCTTTAATTCCTGATTTTCCTAAATTACTGTGTAGGTTAATTCTCTCAATTGAATCTCTTAATCATTGCAATTTAAGTTGCTGAAATAGTGTAGAATTTGTTTCTAATTCCTTGTGGATCGACCTCGGTCTTACCGAGAATTATTACTGCATCGTAACCTTGCACTTGAGGTGAGCGAACAATATCAATACTTCAGATTTGTATCAAGTCATTCTTTCCCCCTTCATTTAAATTTGTTATTTACCTGATTAACGACGAGCTGCGAGTCATTATGGATGAGCAGATTCTTATCGCGAGAATATTAGCCAGCTAAAGACCAACGATTATGTAACGCCCTGGATTTTCCTTAGGTGGTTTTGAAAGTATAGTATAACATATTATGTGTAAAATTTTTGATTAACGATAATTTTAATTTGTTTTGTGAATAAGTAATGATTAGTGATTAATTCGATATAAATTCTTTTATAAGATATGCTTAGGATCATGTATAGAACCTTGTAAAACCATTAGGTTTCCCAAAAGTTTCAGATTAAAAAATAACTATGATAATGCCCTTGGCCCGCCCATATTCGCTGTTTCTAATCATCAGGTAAGTGATTTTTGAATCCATCCGAAAAGTAGGCATAATTTAAGGTGTGTATCGATGCCATAAAGTTAGATTTTTTAAATGGCCATTAGATCATGGAGATCTTAACCTAGGAGTGTCCGTGGTCGTTGATCGAGAAAGCTAATCGGGAAAACAACTATTCCAAACTGATCATCTTAGTGGTAAACTCTTATACTAAAATTTATGTGATGATCCAATGAGTATAAATATGAAATCTTGAGTGCTAAAAAATGTGAATGGCTCACCTTAACCTAGACCCTTGATATCTAGTTCACATGGTTTCTATGATCTGATTGATGTGAAATGTTATACTATGCATATTTATCATAAATGAACCGTACACGTCGAATTTCAACCTTTAGATCATAGTATAAATGACCTAATTATCAAATCAGCCCCTTAACCCTTGATTTTTATGTTCATCGAGTGAGGAAAGTGGATGGTTAGTCGTAGTTGAATATTTTCCTTCGTGTGAGTGACTTAAATCGTACATATCATGGACCAATAGTGTGATTTGAGTGCCCCTCCTTGATAAGCCTCTTTCTTAAGCGTGAAGTTATCTCGTTTTAGGAAATAACCGAGTACCAACTCCTTTCAAATCTGGGCCTTTCAATTAACCCACTTCCCACCGTCATTCGCATTTCAAATTTGTAATATATCTTAGCATCATATGACTATGAGACTCTATAAAATTTGGACCCCGATCTATAATCCTACACCGTGGAACCACCAAGCCAGCTCCTTCCTTTTCCGCCAAAGTTGAAATTTCAGATCTAGGTCGTTTCCACCATCAATCAACCACCAAACTTTATATAATCGTTTACCTATCATGACTACACATTTCTCCCAAATTTGGGCCCTGATCATCAAGCGTGAACCGTTAATTGAGATCAAGTCCGTTTTGGCACCCGTCGGGCCATTTTTCAATATCGATCAATCTAGATTTCAGATTACCATAAAAATTATATATTTTAACTCTACTCTTTGTGCTTAACACGGTGAATGGATTAGAAATTATTAAAAATCATCTCTTAATCATGTTTTGATGGTGTCATAGTGAGATTGGGAGGTGATGCACTCCCACTTCATGTAAAGGAGTGGTGCCCATGTCCCTACTCCTCCCTTTCAAAATAAACTCACCCTAACCCTAATTTTCCAGCCTTACACAGAGGAGAGAGAGAGAGAGAGAGAGAGAGGAGAGAGAGAGAGAGAGAGAGAGAGAGAGAGAGAGGGAGAGAGAGGGGAGAGAGAGAGAGAGA
>PVNU02001312.1:0-108446 GCA_003013855.2 Liriodendron chinense
AGATTGCAGACAACAGGCCATTCCCGTTTCTGACTTTCAGACCTGTTTTCTGGCCCATCTTAATGATATTTGGAAATCCAACACATCCATGTCGAAGAGGAGCTCGACATCGAACTAACCCAAGTGGTTTCGTGTCGATGGAGCTACGGATTGATCGTGGTGGCCAAAACAATACGAACTGTCCAGAAAGTTCCAAATTTGTTGTTCCACTTTGGGCCGGTCCAGGTGACTCATCATTGATGATATGAATAATCTACTTTGACCATCTTTTAGACCACATCCTATATGAATAACCACAAAGTTTCAGATCAAAAGGATGTGTGGTTTGATCGTACCGGTTGAAGAAAGATGGACCATCCAGAAAGATCCAACTGCGCAAAGTTTATAAAAGCCCTAAGTGTTCTAATTTTTGGACCACATTCTGGGATTTTTTTGGACAATCTATTCGTCTATCATGTAGAGGAGGAAGTTTTCTACCAATGTTCAAAATTTGGGGATCAATCCGACATCGTACACTCGGAACGTTGAAAAAGATGACTGGTCTGAAGGTACCCGAAGTGCGCGATTTTGAGAGGCGGTCGGTGATATGATTGGTGGGCCCATTCAGAGGATAATCTTGGAAATCTAAATCATCTATGAGGAAGATCACATTACAAGGAGAAGCTACAAATCAAATTTGAAGGCAATCCGACCATTGGTTAAGCCGTACCAAGCGAAACAAATTCTGCTATGTTTGCTGTACTATTGCTGCACTATAAAAGGAGGTGCTCTCTTCTATTCCAGGGCAACCAAGGACGGGGAGCAAGGAGTTCAATCATAGAGGCTTCCTAGCCTCCTCCAGCTAGTTTTTCTTCCTTTCTTAGTTTAGTTTATTTTTAATATACTTTTCATTAGCTAATCTCTTAGCTAGAGCTAAGAGGTGAACCTTATAGTTTTTTAGATTGTTTAATTCGTTTTATTGGTTTTAAAGTTGTTATTCATGATTATGAACTATGGTTTGAAGTTTATACAAGCTTTAAATAGTTTTTCTTAGTCTTATGATGACTCATGGATGTTTGGGAGAATTACTTAAATTCTTAATTGGTTTGCATCAGTCTAGACCTGTATGATCCGAGGAATTGGAGTGCGCTCTAGTACTATTGATCTTCATGTGGGGACTTCCTACCAAACTTCTACTTTTCTGAATTTCTGTAATATGTATGGATTGTACATGTGATTTGAATCAAGTTCAAATCATGATCTAGCCTTGTCTTGTGACAGGACTTGAGGATGGTTATGATTGTGAACTGAACCATTTGGAATGGGGAATGACCTATGCAATTGAGCATGCTCAACTCAGCCTACATTAAGTGAATCCTATGCATTGAACTTGCATATGACAGATTGTTTGGTTTAACAGCTCTACCATCCGACTAGATAGATCTTAATATCGATTCTAGTTGAGAAAGTGAGAAACCATAGCGAATTATGCATCTAAGGAGAGCTATAAGTGGATCCTTGATGCTCTAGTTATCTTTCCATTATCAGATTTTCTATTCTATGTTAAAAATCAATTTCACAAACCTCTTTGATTCTAGTTATTAGGATAGTTTGAATTGTTTTACTTCCTTCCCTGTGGATCGACCTCGGTCTTACCGAGATTATTACTACATCGCAACCCTACACTTGGGGAAGCGAACAGCATCACATCTAAAATGGCATCCATCTCTCATATTGTGTTACCATTTATCTCATGAGGGTGGGCCACACATGCCTCAAAAGGGTCGGAATATAATGTTGGGGAAAGTCTCTTCCACGAATGATTCAATCAAGTTTATCTCGTGGATTCTCATCAACTTCCCGTGGTTGTTTGCATAAATCAAATATATTAAGCTCAAGAGTCATATTTCCAAATGACATTTATACAAGCCCATTTCTACAATTGATAATCGCATTGGAAGTAGCTAGAAAAGGACGGCCAAGTATGACGGGAATTTGAGCACGGTACCTATCGCGGGATGTGTATCCAAGACAATAAAGTCTACTGGGTAGTAGAATTTATCAACTTGGACTAAAACATCCTCAATCACTGCACTCGGTATATAAATGGATCTATCAGCAAGTTGGAGTGTGGTTTTGGTGGGTTTCAATTCACCTAACCCAAGTTGTTCGTAAAACCGAGTATGGAATGAGGTTCACACTTGCCCCCAAATCGAGAGTAAGGCTTATTTAATCCGGTAGTCTCCTATAATGCATGAGATGGTTGGACTACCCGGATCCTTGTATTTTTGGGGCACCTCTTGTTTGATAATAGCGCTCAAATTCTCAAGCAAAAGTACTTTGTTGTGAACATTGTGTTTCCTTTTGACTGTGCACAATTCCTTTAGAAATTTGGCATAGGACGGTATTTGCTTTATGACATCCAACAACGGGATGTTGATCTTCACCTGCTTGAAAACATCTAAAATTTTTAGGTTTTTGTCTAAAGGTTTGGGTGAAATCAACCTTTGGGAAACGGGGCAACCGGCTTGTATTGCCTTTCCGGTTCTTGTGGAGTGTTGTTGAGCTATCATCTTCTTTGAAATTTTTCGGATCCTTAGGCTTTGAAGCCTTCACCGGATTAGATTTATCAACTATTTTTCCCCACTTCTCAAAGTGGTGATAGCTTGAACATGCTCCGTATGTTGGGGAGGATGAGCTTGCGTCTTGTATCTCAAATTGGGTTCGTGGGTTAGGAAGAGGTTGGGCAGGAAGAAGTGTGCCTTTCTCCCTAACACTGAGGTGAGATTCAACTCTAGCCATTGAGATTTTCAATTCCTTGATAGCTTGAGTTGAATTTTGATTGAATTTCAATTGCTCTTGCATGAACCCATTTATTTTCAGAGAATTAGTCTTGTTATATTCAGCTTGAACCAATACGAATGCACCTAACATCTCCTCTAGTGTAACTTTTGGTTGTAATGACTAGGGATGGACCTAGTCAAGGTTGAGCTTGAGGGATATATTTGCATTCGCAGTGGGTCCATTCCTCCAAACTGAAGTTGGGATGGTTCTTCCAACTAGCATTAATACGTGTTTGAGTTTGGAACACCAAATTACCGTTGATAACTGTTATGGAATTTGATTGTTCTTGTAAGATGTCTTGAACTGCTGAGATTGTGGGACAATCTTGTGTTATATGTTGATTTCCGGCACAAATTCGACAAACAGTTTCAACGTCATTAGAGTTGATCGTCTCTCCTTTCTTTAATTCCATGGCCTCGACTTTTCTTGTGAGGCTAGCCACCCATGCATTTATGCTATCTTCTTCTGATAGGACATAAATTCCTCCTTTTTCCTTTTGTTGGCTAGTCTTGGAATTTGTTGGTTTAGATGTATCCCAAGACTGTGCATTCTCAGCTAATTCCTCCAAATAGTCCCATGCTTCATCGGCTTCCTTATTCATGAACTCCCCATTACACGATCATCTCTACGAATTGGTGCATGGGTGAAGTCAGTCCTTCATAGAAAAAGCTTATAACCTGCCAAATTTCATAGCCATGTGTGAGCATGTATTTAATAAGTCCTTGAATCTCTACCAACATTGGAAGAAGGTCTCATCTTCCTTTTGGGCAAATTTCATGATAAGGCGCCTCAACATGTTCATTTTGTGAGTAGGGAAGAATTTTTTTATGAACTCCCTATGCATATCAGTCCATCCACCAATTGATCTTGGCCTTAGTGCATGAAGCCAAACTTTAGCTTTATCTTTAAGAGTAAAAGGAAATAATTTAAGCCTCACCACATCATCGGTTACGTTTGCAAAGTGCATGGTGGTTATTACCTCATCAAATTCCTTAAGGTGTTGATAGGCACTTTCACTGCCTAATCCATGGAATCTCGGGAGGAGTTGGATTACTCCAGGTTTTAAATCTACATTCCCTGCATTTTGTGGAAAAACTATGCATGAGGGAGTGCTTGCTCTTGCTGGTTGCAAGTAATCACGTAATGTTCTTGGTCGGGGAAGATTCTCTCCCGTTTCGGTTTGATTTTAGCCCAGATTTTGATTGGCCATAGGATTGGGTTGATTTACAGCCATACCTTCAGACAAAATTAGAGAATTTAGATGTCTCCTAACACGTGGTTCTCTGTCAATTCCTTCAACTATTCCCCCTTCACTAATGAATCGGTTATTGGAATCCTGAGCCCAATGTGGCATTCAAATCCTAAGAGAATGAAATAAAAAGGAATTCTTCCTTCCTTCCTTTACTCCTCTCTAAGACCGAAGCACAAGGTGTCTTGCAATGGCTGAGCCAGAAGCAAGGATAGATACCGATTTCTCTTGGTCAATAGGGGTTCAGAGAACTCCACACCCACTCTTTAAATTTTTTTAGAAAAGTGCAGAAAAAGAAGAAAGAGGAGTATAGGTGAGAAGAGAAATCTCTGAGCACAAGGTGATCCAAGACGGCAGAGCCGACCAATAGGAATCAAGGCAGCACAAGGCCAACCTATCAGAGATCCAAAAAGAGTCTCCACCCACTCTACAAGAGATGAATATGATAGGAATGAATAGGAGAAGAAGAAGAGTAAGGTTAGAAAGATAGAACCTGATTTGAGACTTTATCATTCCTAACTTCTTCTTCAACTTCCTAGAAATCCCTGCAAAATAAAAAATAAAACAAACTAAGTTGGTACTAAAATTCTAAAAATCCTAAATAGATACTATTTTCAAAAATTTTGTGGAAAACCGTCAAAGTCTCCGGCAGCGGCGCCAAAAACTTGTTCGCTTCCCCAAGTGTAGGGTTGCGATGTAGTAATAATCTCGGTAAGACCGAGGTCGATCCACAGGAACTTATGTAGGAATTCACAAATACTTCCAATAGATTCTATTGAAAAGCTAACAAATCAGATTTGAGAAGATTGATGTAAATAGTAACTTTGAACTAAACTGTAGGTAATCAATTAATTAAAAGGCACTAGGGGTTCAAGGATCCACTTGTAGCAATCCTTGATGCTCAATTCGCTGTGGTCTCACACTTTCTCAACTAGAATCGAAATTAAGTTCTATCTAGTCGGATGATAGAACAGTTAAACCAACAATCTGCCATATGTAAGATCCATGCATATGTGTTGAGCTCTTAATTGTGCATATTCTAACCCCAATTCATCACTCATTGTGCAAGATTTTCATGACTTAAAGACTAATTGAATGCATATTTTGTGATTGCAGGAATGAGAGTGGACTCTGTCTAATTGAAGATGAAAAGGGTCTATTTAGAATCATTTCGATGAAGATCGAAGGAGGACCAAAGAAAGAAGGAAGTAAGGAAAGAAGAAAAGAAGAAGAAAAGAAGAAAGAAAGAAGAAACTGAAAAAGAATAGGGCCACGACTGGTCGTCCCGACCGGTCGGCCAAGGGAGCCAGACTGGTCAAGACCGGTCGGCCAATCTCTTGCATACGCTGGACGAAGGACCAAGTGAGTCCGACCAGTCGTCCGACCGGTGTTGAGCTCTTAATTGTGCATATTCTACCCCCAATTCATCACTCATTGTGCAAGGTTTGTATGGTTTATAGGCTAATCCAATGCATGTTTTGTGACTACAGGACTGAGAGGGAGCTCCACTCAATTGAAGACAAAAAGGGTTCATTTAGGATCATTCTGATGAAGAACATTTGAGGACCAAAGAAGAAAAGAAAGAAAGAAGTAAAGAAGAAAAGAAAGCAGAAGAAAGAAAGAAAGAAAACAAAAAGAAAAGAGGCTGACCGGTCGTGACCGGTCGGCCAAGGAAGCCAGACCGGTCAGTGATCGGTCAGCCATGCAGGTTTGGATATTACTGAAGAGGACCGACCGGTCATGACCGGTCGGTCATTGTTGCTGGAGAGTTGCTGAAGGCGTCCGACCGGTCATGACCGGTCGGACATGCTTGCTGGACCAATGTTGAATAGGCCCGACCGGTCTTGACCGGTCGGCCACACTTGCTGGAACGTTAATAAAGACATCCGACCGATCAAGACCGGTCGGATATGGCTGCTGGACTAAGGATAAACAAGGGCCGACCGGTCATGACCGGTCGGCCATGCGCACTAACTTAGAAGTTGCTAATTTTATCCCGATTTTCTCTGCGCTGCGTAAGTGTTACGCACTTTCTCGATTCTTCCAAAGTTGGGGAGCCTCCAGACTATAAATAGACACCTAGGGATTGTTCCTAAGGTATCCTAGAAGGGTTCAAGCGAGGTTGGAGACTGTGGAAGTGGAGATTGGAGTTTCACAACTCCTTTTGGTTTGCTTTGTTGTTTTCATGCTTTTTTGTAGTTGATTCATGTTTCCTTGGATCATGAGCAGCTAAACCTCTTAGCTAGGGCTAAGAGGTGAAGCTTGTAGTGGATCCAAGATGTTTTAATTCGTAGTTAAGTGGTTTTCAGTTTGGAATTCATGATTATGAACTAAGGTTTGAAGTTTATACAAGTTTTTAAGCAATTTTTCTTAGTCTTGTGATGACTCATGGATGTTTGGATGAATTACTTAGCTTCTTAATTCGTTTGCAATGATCTAGACCTGTATGATCTGAGGAATCGGAGTGCGCTCTAGTACTAAGCTCTTCATAAAGGGACTTCATGCCAAAGTTCTATTTTTGTTGATTTTCTGGAATATTTAATGACTGTGCATGTGATTTGAATCCAGTTCAAATCCTGATCTAGCCTTGTCTTGTGAGAGGAGTTGAGGATGGTTATGATTGAGAACTGGACTTATAGGAAAGGGGAATGACCTATGCAATTGAGCATGCTCAGCTCGGCCTACATTGAGTGAATCTTATGCATAGAACTTACATATTACAGAATGTTTGGTTTAACAGCTCTATCATTCGACTAAATAGACAGGAATGTCGATTCTAGTTGAGAGAATAAGAAACCACAGCGGATTGAACATCAAGGATTGCTACAAGTGGATCCTCTGAACCTCTAGTGCCTTCTTATAATTAATTACTTTTGATTTAATTCAGCTTTCGTTACTCACATCAACTTCATACAACAATTTGATTAGTAGACTTAATTAGACACTTGTGGATGAGTTTGTGAGATCCTACATAGTCCCTGTGGATCGACCTCGGTCTTACCGAGTTTATTACTACATCGCAACCCTACACTTGGGGAAGCGAACAAACCGGTCGGCCAGCCCAGTCCGACCAGTCCAGACCGGTTGGCCAGAACATTTTTTACCTCCAGAGCTTGCTGGACTGATGAGAAGACCAGCCAGACCAATCGCGACCTGTCGGCCAGTCACCCAAACCGGTCGTGCGACTGGTCGGCCATGCATAATGATGCAGAGTTTCTATTTTTTGTCCGATTTTCTCTGCGCACTGTGTAAGTTTTACGCAAATTCTTGAATATTCTGAAGTTGCGGAGCCTCCCCATTATAAAAGACACCTAGGGATCGTTCCTAGGGTATCTTAGAAGAGTTTAACCAAGGTTGGAGGCGGCGGAAGTGGATTTCGGAGTTCCACAACTCCTTCTAGTTTGTTTTGCTGTTTTTATGTTTTTCTTAGTTGTTTCATGTTTCCTTGGATTATGAACGGCTAAACCTCTTAGCTAGGGCTAAGAGGTGAATCTTGTAGTGGATCTAAGATGTTTCAATTCGTTATAAATTGGTTTTAAAATTGAATTTCATGTTTATGAACAATGGTTTGAAGTGTATTCAAGTTCTAAGTAGTTTTTCTTAGTCTTATGATGACTCATGGATGTTTGGGAGAATTACTTAAGTTCTTAATTGCTTTGTATTAGTCTAGACCTGTATGATCCGAGGAATTGGAGTACGCTCTAGTACTATGATCTTCATGTGGGAACTTCCTACCAAAGTTCTATTTTTCTAAAATTCTGTGCTATGTGGGACTGTGCATGTGATTTGAATTAAGTTCAAATCATAATCTAGCCTTGTCTTGTGACAGGACTTGAGGATGGCTATGATTGTGAACTGAGCCTATTGGAATTGGGACTGACCTAAGCAATTGAGCATGCTCATCCTAGCTTGCATTGAGTGAGTTATATGCATTGGTCTTACATATGGCAAATTGTTTGGTTTAACAGCTTTATCATCCGGCTAGATAGATCTTAATATCGATTCTAGTTGAGAGAATGTGAAACCACAGCGGATTGAACATCAAGGATTGCTACAAGTGGATCCTTGAACCCCTAGTGCCTTTTTATAATTGTTTACTTTCAATTTAGTTCAAAGTTGTTACTTACATTAATTTCATACAAAATCTAGTTGTTAGCTCTCAATAGACACTATTGGATGTGTTTGTGAATTCCTACACAAGTCCCTGTGGATCGACCTCGGTCTTACCGAGTTTATTACTACATCGCAACCCTACACTTTGGGAAGCGAACAATATGATTCACTCAATACAAGCTAGGACGAGCATACTCAATTGTATAGGTCAGCCCCAATTCCAATAGTCTAAGATCACAACCATAACCATCATTAATCCTGTCACAAGACAAAACTAGATTATGATTTGAACTTGATTCAAATCACGTACACAGTCCCACATACTACAGAATTTCCATAAAAGTAGACTTTTGGTAAGAAGTTCCCACATGAAGATCATAGTACTAGAGCGTACTCCAATTCCTCGGATCATACAGGTCTAGACTAGTTCACAACAATTAAGAACTCAAGCAATTCTTCCAAACATCCATGAGTCATCATAAGACTAAGAAAAACTACTTAGTACTTGAATTAAACTTCAAACCATTGTTCTTAAACATGAAATCCAACTTAAAACCAACTTAAACGAATTGAAACATCTTAGATTCACTACAAGCTTCACCTCTTAGCTCTAGCTAAGAGGTTTAACCGTTCATGATCCAAGGAAACATGAAACAAACTAAAGAAAACATAAAAACAGCAAACAAACTAGGAAGAGTTGTAGAACTCTGAAATCCACTTCCGCCGTCTCCCACCGTACTCAATCCCTTCTAAGATACCCTAGGAATGATCCCTAGGTGTCCTTTTATAGTGGGGAAGCTCTGCAGCGTTGGAATCTTCCAGAATTTACGTAAGGTTACGGAGTGCGCAGAGAAATCCGGAACAAAATAGGAAAGTCCGTTGTTTAAACGCATGGCTGACCGGTCGGACCGGTAGGACTGGGCTGGCCGACCGGTCGGACTTCTTCAGTAACAGTCCAGCGTGTTCAAGGCTTGTTGGCCAACCGGTCAAGACCGATTGGACCATCTTATATTTTTAGTCCAGCGAGTTCAGCAGGGACACCGACCCGTTGGCCGACCGGTCTTGACCGATCGGACCAACTGGTCCTTTGCCTTGCATGCTTCACAGGGGCCAGCAGGTCGGTCGATCGGTCTAGACCGGTCGGCCCTTGAACATTTTCTTCTTTTTTCTTCTTTTCTTTCTTTTCTTTTCTCTCTCTTTCTTCTTTCTTCTTTGGTCCACCTTGGGCCTTCATTCAAAGGGTCCTAATGTATCCTTTTTGGTCTCCAATGGGATGAAGTCCCTCTCATTCCTGCAATCATAAAATCATACATTAGATTAGTCTTTAAATCATGAAAACCTTCCATTATGAGTGATGCATTGGGGTTAGAATATGCACAATTAAGAGCTCAACAATCGGGCTCACTGGTTTCCCCTTTTCCTTTCAAAGAACTGTTTCATAACACGCTTTGACGATCGTCTGGATACCCCTGACTACCTCGACTCCCTCTGGGGTGGGGAATTTTATGTATAAGTAGAGTGGGGAAATGGAGGCTCCGAGTTCTGCCATGTATGGTCGGCCCAGATTGGCGTTGTAGGTCGAAGGCCTGTCCACAATCAGGAAGTTGATCATCATGTTGATTCTGTTTCGGGCCTCTCCGACGATGACCGGGAGATCGATGCATCCCTCGGGTTCAATTGTTTCGCCGCTTAATCCTATCAATACAGTCTAGACAGGTTTCAAACAGTTCCTGGGAATGTTCATGGCATTGAAAGCCGAAGTATACAAAACGTCTGCCGAGCATCCTGTGTCCAGCATGATCCTGTGAGTTTTGTAATTGGTGATTTGTAGTGTTACGATGACCGCGTCATCGTGAGGGAATTGAATCCCCTTTCTATTATCTTCCGAGAAGGTGATCAGCTATCGCTTCCATTCAGGCTGCCTTGTCATTCTTTTAGTGTGGAATGCATCATGGGCCCTTTTGGTGTGGGCTTTCCTAACATTGTTAGAGTCTCCTCCTCCTCCTGGTCCGTCGAAGATGGTATGAATTTCTCCTATGGGTTCGGAGGGCTCTAGCTGTGTCCTTCCTTCCTACGGCCCTGCTGTTGTCGCGTAGATTCCTGTCGCCAACGATCTGCCTGTCTTGAAGATTGGTCACGCTTTCTTGGAGACCGATCGTTCTGTTCAACATAGGACTTAAGATGCCCTTAACGGATGAGAGATTCGATTTCATCCTTCAGAGCAATGCGGTCCCTGGTGTAGTGACCGTGGTCATGGTGAATGTTATAGCCAAAAAGTAGTGGTCGAAGATAGTGAAGACTCGAGGCCCACGAGCGCCTTTGTGATGGTGTTCAACCTACGAGCTCTCATCGTCGAGACTCGCATATCGTAAAGGTGCGGTATGCAACTCCAGAACCATCGAGCCCTCTTGGTCGAGAATCGCATATCGTAAAGGTACAGTATGCAACTCTGAAACCACCGAGCCTTCCTGGTCGAGACTCGCATATCGTGAAAGTACCGTATACACCCCCAAATATGCGAGCATCTTGGCTCGTGGTCATTGAAAGGGGCTACATCTCAGTATGCGGGTAGTTACCTCCGAGCCCAAGCATCCCCCGCCTTTTTAGTACCAGCAGCCCATATAGGCCGGATTTGGGCTTATCTCTGTTCGTGGCTCCGGATCTCAGGGGATCACTATCAAGAGGCGTGATCAACCAGATGTTTAACTGGAGTAAGCTGTCTCCTTATCTAGGGATTAATAAGATAAACATTTTATCCCTAGAAATAAGGAGCAACCTTATCATCTTGCGTAACAGATTGGATCACCTGGATTTGTATAAATAGATGACTCCACAGTGAATAAAGGTACACAATCTCTAAGCTCATATCCCGCTGTTTCATTTTACAACCATACCCCATCTGACTTAAGCTTCGGAGGGCCAACGACTGGACGCCGGCCACCCTTAGGTTTCCCTTGTGTTCTTTCAGGTTTGGAGGGAAGTTAGCTTGAAGGAAGGTGAACATCTGGAGGATACTGTTACCAAATCCGACGTAAAAAGATTGGCGCCGTCTGTGGGAACAGTTCGTCAGGATTAGCCATTCTAATCACTGATCGAGATCTCCCACCATGCCTCCCAAAAAGACAGTTCATCCTTCCACTTCAAGGTAGACGTTACCTCCGCCTGACATTACCGAACCAGCGCCTAACCTCCCTCAGACTGCTTCGACGGGCATCCCCCCAGGGAGAGTTTAATGTGCCATCACAAAATCCACTTTTCGATGTATCCGACAGTCAAGAAGACGTTATGCGTTTCCTCATAAACACACTCCTAACTCTCAAAGCCGGGCTTCAGACCTTATCTAATCACTTTGATCAGCATTTTTCGGAACAACAACAGCAACCTCCAGAAGGGCCGCCGCTGTAACCCATACCTATAGCTTCCAGACATTCTGCGGGCAAACCGCGAACCCAGCCAATTCCTCCTCCATCAAATCGTATACTACCCGACAATCAAGTCCTGGCAACCCCGCTGCATTCTATACACTCCAGTGCCTCCCGGCAACAGCAATCTCAGGGATCTGCCGTCGAAACTTCAAGCTACACCTTGCCATGGGAAGGAGATCTCAAAAGAATTCAGGCTCATTTCGATGACATGGAATAGCGATATCAGACTAATCTACCACCTGTTGTTGTTGCGTCAATCCATCGATCTGAATCTCCCTTCACTCGTGAGGTCATAGAGGCACCCTTGCCCAAGAAATACTGCACGCCTATCATCACTCCGTATACAGGCACTGGTGATCCTCTCGAACATCTAGAGATGTATAAGTCTCTTATGGAACTGGAGGGACATGGTTCAGAAATTATGTGTAGGGCTTTTTCCCTAACCCTAAAGGATGCAGCACGTACATGGTTCCGGGGGCTAAAACCCCGATCCATCGGATCCTTCTCTCAGCTATCGGAGCTCTTCCTTTCTCAGTTCATGGGAAGCATCCGTACCAAAAATCCGTCATCTCACTTAATGGACTTGAAGCAACAGCATGGGGAGACGATAAAGGAGTTTACAGTTCGGTTCACAGAAGCCGTCCAGACTGAAGGTTATACTGAAGATAAAGGCCTCACCGCCCTTATAGCCGGAATTACAAGTGAAAAATTTAGATTCGCCTTGGATAAGAACCCTTCTAAAACTATGACGGAGTTTCAGGCAAAGGCCCAAAAATACATCAATGCGGAAGAAGTCGCTTTGGCACATCACGGTGTACAGGGCAAGAAGCGTAAGCCTGAGGAGATCTCTCCTCCTGACAAGAAATACCGACGGCATCGGCGGGACCGCTCCCCTAAGAAGCCTTACTCTGGTAAATATCATAATTATACCCCTCTTATCCAATCTCCTGAGAAAGTACTAATGGAGATCAAACACAAGCCTTACGTGAAGTGGCCTTCAAAGATTAAATCTGATCCTGAAAAAAGAGATAAGAGTAAATTTTGCTATTTCCACAAAAATCATGGGCACAACACCCAAGATTGTATATCTTTGAGAGATCACATCGAAGCCCTCATTCGGAAAGGTCATCTTTCGGATTACGTAGCCCGACAGGGTCGGTCACCAAAACGGACGGAAGCCTCATCACACCAGAAGAAGTCACCTCAACATCATACTTCGCAAGAAGACGCTGAACCCGCTGGTGAGATCCGAACCATCGTCGGAGGACTGGCTTGCGGGGGAGATTCTCAAGCATCAAGAAAAGCATATACTCGCAAGTCATCTCAGAAGCCCCAGCATATCTATTAGTTGGAAAAGATGCCAGATGTATTGAATTCCGGCCATCATCCGATCTCTTTTTCTCTTGAAGATGCAGAAGGGATTCATTTCCATCACGAAGACTCCATTATGGTAGCATTAAAGGTATTAAATTATTTGACTCATCGTATCATGTTGGATACAGGTAGCTCCGCTGACATTCTCTACTTGGAAGCCTTCAATAAAATGACACTCGCCAGGAGCCTGCTCAAACCGGTCTCAACTCCCCTCGTCGGCTTCGGGGGTGAAGTTGTGACACCGGAAGGGAGCATCGACCTTCCAGTCACCTTCGGAGAAAGCCCAGTAAAAACTAATATCTTTGTTAATTTCCTCATGGTGGATCGGAGATCAGCATATAATACCATTTTCGGTCGACCTTCGCTCAACAAGATAGGGGCGGCTTTACACCCCCTGTACCTATGCATCAAATTCCCCACTCCAAATGGATTTGGGGTTGTACGGGGAAATCAAAAGGAAGCTCAAGCATGTTACGAGATCGTTGTACAAGATCGAAAGAAGGCCCTGGCAACGCCGGTCATGATGGTTACAAGAGATTCATCGGACCCTCCGATAGCTACAACGTTGGACCCAAGAGAGAACGCTCTTTAAGCAGGCACCCCGAGGGAAAAGACAGTCGCAATCCACCTATCTAAAGGAAACTCGTCTAAGAGGGTCTTCGTTGGATCTTTTTGAAGCGATGTATTTCGCGAAAATCTGGTTCGTTTTCTCACCGAATACCAAGATGTATTTGCTTGGTCCTATAGTGATATGTCAGGTATTGACCCCAGTGTCATAGTGCATCGCTTGAATGTTGATCCGAAGCACAAACCTGTTCACCAGCGTCTACGTGCCTTCACCGCAGAAAGGCAGATGGTAATTAAAACCGAAGTCGAGAGGAAGTTGACTACCCGGAATGGGTCGCGAATGTGGTCCTCGTTCGAAAAGCTAATGGCAAGTGGAGAATGTGTGTGGACTACTCTGATTTGAACAAAGCATGCCCCAAAGATAGTTTCTCGACTCCGCGTATCGACCAGTTGGTTGATTCAACAGCGGGGCATGCCCTGCTCAGTTTTATGGACGCTTATTCTGGTTATAACCAAATTGTGATGCATCCGCCCGATAGTCAACACACTGCCTTCATCACTGACTGCGGCTTGTATTGTTACAAGGTAATGCCTTTTGGTCTTAAGAACGCAGGAGCCACCTATCAGCGCCTGGTCAATAAAATATTCGCTGAGTAAATCGGTAGGAATATGGAAGTTTATGTCGACGACATGCTCATGAAAAGCATCGTAGAAAATGACCACCTTGCGGATCTTCGAGAAGTCTTCGACTTAATAAGGAAGTATCAGATAAAGCTAAATCCAGAAAAATGTGCATTCGTGGTATCCGCTGGGAAGTTTCTTGGTTTTATGGTCGGCCAGCAAGGAATCGAGGCGAATCCCAAAAAAATAAAGGCTTTAATCGAAATGAAGTCTCCGTCCACTCTCAAAGACGTCCAACGTCTGGTTGGTCATATTACATCATTAAATAGGTTTATTTCTCGTGCCTCTGATAAGTGCCTACCTTTCTTTAAGCTCCTTCGAGCTACCGCCAAAGCCGACTGGGCGTGGACCCCGCAATGTGAAGAAACATTTCAACAACTGAAGCAATATATGAGTGCACCCCCAATTTTATCGAAACCTATTGCACACGAGCAACTTCTTCTTTACTTATCTGTGTCTTCTACGGCCGTTAGTGCGGCATTAATAAGAGAAGATTCCGGGGTACAAAGGCCCGTTTATTATATTAGTCGAGCAATGGTGGACGCCGAAACTCGATATTCTGATATGGAGAAATTAGCCCTCGCCTTAGTCACGGCCGCTCGAAAACTGTGACCCTATTTTCAAGCCCATGCTATATTGGTGCCAACGAATCATCCGATAAGACAGGTCCTTCAAAAACCTGAAGTTTCAGGGTGATTGACTAAATGGGCGATTGAGATCAGCAGGCATGACATTTCGTTCTGCCCAAGAACCGCCATTAAGGGTCAGGCCATGGCTGATTTCATTACCGAATTCACATATTCCTACTCTAATGATAACTCTACGGCCAGCGACCAGACCCCCTGGTCGCTCTTTGTAGACGGGTCCTCACGGGCCTCCGGTAGTGGAGCGGGCTTAATTTTAATTTCTCCTGACGGGTCGCGTTTTCAATATGCTTTACAATTTGACACTCGCACCTCAAACAATGAAGCAGAATATGAGTCTCTGATCGTCGGCCTCGAACTAGCGAACGTTCTCGCGATCCAGAGTTTACTAATTCATAGTGATTCTCAACTCATAGTTAATCAAGTGCTCAACGAATTCGAGGCGAAGGAAGAATGGATGGCTTTGTATAAATCCCGGGTACTTATCCTGCTCGCGAAGCTGATGAAATATGAAATAATTCACATCCCTCGCGAGAAGAACAAACTTGCAGATTCCTTGGCAAAACTAGCCTCCACACCAGAGTCTAAATTATTACAATCTATTCCCATCGAGCATCTTCATGCTCCAAGTATTAGCCAAACGACCTCCGAGCAAGTGGTCACAGTATATTCCTCTCCATGTTGGATGGACCCCATCGTTCTTTATCTCAGAGATGGACAACTCCCGGATGATAAAAAATCTGTACGGCAAATCAGTCATCGCGCTGCCAAGTATACCTTACAAAATGGAACGCTATTACGTAGAGCTTTACTTTACCATATTTGAGATGTCTTCATGCAGAAGAGGCATATCGCGTTCTTGATGAAATCCACCAGGGGGCATTGGGTAACCATCCTAAGGGACGCTCTCTAGCATATAAAGCAATGAGGCAAGGGTATTATTGGCCCACTATGAAGGCAGACACAATCGAATTTTTGAAAAGATGTGACAAGTGCTAGCGATATTCTCCTATACCTCATGTGCCGTCCGAGCAAATGACGCCGATGGATGGCCCCTGGCCCTTCGCCCAATGGGGAGTCGATATCATCGAGCCCTTGCCCACCGGGAAAGGTCAGAACAGATTTACGATCGTAGCAGTTTTTTATTTCACCAAATGGGTCGAGGCAGAACCATTAGCCAGAATCACTGAAAAGCAGACCACTAGGTTTATGTGGAGAAATATTATATGCCGTTATGGGCTTCCCCATACTATAATCACCGACAACAGAAAGCAATTCGACAATGCCGCGTTCTCAGAATTTTACGAAAAATGGAAGATACGAAGTGTTCGCACCTCCCCATATCACCCTCAAGTTAATGGGCAAGTTGAAGCAGTTAACAAGATCATCAAACATCATCTGAAGACCAAGCTCGATGAATATAAAGGCATGTGGCCAGAGCTCCTACCTGAAGTCTTATGGGCCTACAGAACTACGACTCGCACGTCAACCAAAGAAACCCCCTTCTCTTTAGCTTTCGGCACTGAGGCAGTCATCCCAGTCAAAGTCCAAGTCCCCTCGTATCGAATCGAGCAGTATAATCCCACGAATAACCAAGATGGGTTGAGGCTTCATCTCGATCTCTTCGAAGAAAGAAGGGACGCCTCCCAGCTTCGAGCAGTAGCCTATCAACAGCACATTTCTCGCTACCATAACGCCAAGGTCCGGCCCAGAGCTTTCCAGCTCGGTGATTTGGTTCTTAGACAGAACCTCGGAATCCCTGCTCGTTCGTTGGATCCAAATTGGGAAGGCCCGAACCGAGTTATCAAAATTGTGCGTGTAAGACCCGTACCCTGAATTGCCCTCCGTACGTTTAGTTTCCAGTACCGGTACGTCTCGGACGGACCAGATTAGCGAGCCTTGATCGCGACCCTGATTTAGTACCGCAACGACCTAAGACTTGTACCCTTGCGACCGCGCTGGCGTCACGATTCCAACGCCGCGCGGCATGCCCCATTGCGACACCTGGTGTGTGAGATGCGTACTTTTGAGCAATCCGAGGTGGGCCGCGCAACGCGCGTGTGGCTTGGGTCCCACTTGCACAAATCCCAACAACACGTCAAATCAATCACCATCACCCTCACCCATACCCCTATCATTACCCTAACCTACACACACCATACCTATCCCATTCCTCTCTCACCAAAGTCAACACCTCCCATGCCCTCTCCCATCATCATCATCATTATCTAGCCATCATCACAACCCATACCTCCCATGCTAGCCATTTCTAAGAAACCCCCCCATTTCCCAAGCACCACTCGTCCATTTCAAATCCAAGATTTGAGAGAAAGAGAGAAAGGAGAGAGAAAGAGAAAGAGAGAGAAGAGAGAGAAGTAGAGAGAGATTTAGAGGGAGATCAAGAGAGAGAAAGAGAGAGTTAGAGGAATTGAAGGTGAAGATCAAGCTTGGAGGACCCCGATCATCATCCGGACCGTCCAATCGGCAATCCAACCGTCCAACCATCATTGTGAGTGCAATCTTCCCCCTTTTTCTCGTTTACCTTTCATTTTATTTCTTTGGGCCCACCTTGTGATGGGCAAAGCGATGGATGGGCTGGATCGTCCATGAATGGGCCCCACATAATAATAATACTAATGATAATAATAATAATAATAATAATAATAATTAATATTATAAAAAAAGAGAAAGAAAAGAAAAGGGAGGGGAAGCCCGGCCGCTAGACAGTCAGCGTCCAGAGGACGCTGCTGCCCAGCAGCGCCTGGCCCCTGTTGGGCGTTGACATTGGGGCCCACTCGTGGGACCCCCCTATGCTGTATGTATTGATCCACGCCGTCCATTTGTTTCTCCAGCCCATTTTAGGGCTGGACACCAAAAATGAAGTAAATCCAGATCTCAGGTGGACCACACCATAGAAAAACAGTGGAGGCAAAGGTGCCCACTATCGAAACTTCCGTGGCCCATCGTGATGTTTGTAGACGAGATCACTGGTCCAATATTGGACTCTATGGGCTCCCCATGAGTTGGGGAACCTGATGAATGGATTGGATTTTTCCTAAGTGGGCCCCACCTGAAATAAGCTAAGAGAGAGAAAAAAAAAGAAAAAAATAAAAGAAAGTCCAGACGCTGGACGTTCACAGCGTTTGGGACGCTGGAACCGTCCAGCGTCAGGACGGCTGGAATGGGGTCCCCACTCGTGGGACCCACCTTGATGTTTTTGTTGTATCCACACCGTCTATCGTTTTTCCCAGATCATTTTATGGCCAGGGCCGAAGGATGAAGCCGATCCAAATTTTTAACGGACCGCACCACATGAAACAGTGGAAATAATGACGTTTACTGACAGAATTTGTTTGGCCCACCTTGATGTCTGTGGGCCATATCATATGCCCAATATAGGGCTTATTGGGACCCCCATGGGCTGGGGAACCTGATAGACGGAGTGGATCACCCTTATGTGGGCCCCACTCGATGAAAACTATGGAAAAACCAAAAAAAAAAAAGAAAGAGAGAAAGCAAAGGAGAGGCGTCCGGGCGCTGGGCGTACCAGCGTCCACGGACCCTGGGCTCGTTGCCCAGCTGGAGGCCACCCTGTGGGTCCCACCATGATGTGTGTGCTATATCCATACCGTCCATCCATTTGGGGAGATCGTTTTAAGACATGGCCTCAAGAATGAGACAGATCCAAATCTCCAGTGGACCCCACTTGGAAGAAAACAGTTGGGACAGTGACCCTACCGTTGAAACCTTCCTGCGGCCCACCATGATGATTATTTGACATCCCACCTGTTCATGAGTTCACACGTGTGCAGGAAAGGGAAAACAAAAATATCAGCTTGATCGAAAACTTCTGTGGGCCCCACTTGATGAAAAAAAATATATATAAAACAAAATAAAACAAAAAAAAATGGCGCTGGCCGTGGCTGGTTGGGCTGTCCAGCGGCTGGCCCAATCGTGGGACCCACCTAGAATGTATTTGCTTTATCTATTCTGTCCAGATGTTTTTCCAGCTCATTTTAGTGGCTGAGCCAAAATTTAAGCATATCCAAACCTCAAGTGGACCATGCCACGGAAACAGTGGGAATAATGATCTCCACCGTTGAAATCTTCCCAGCCCTACAGTGATGTTTATTTGTCATTCAACCTGTTCATAAGATCACATGTATATGAATAAATGGGAAAATAAAAATATTAGTTTGATTCAAAACTCTTGGGGCCCATTTGGGTGCTATGCTCTGTGGGTCCCACAATGATGTATCTGTTTTATATATGACGCCCATCTGTTTTTCCATATTATTTTAGTCCATGGGCCCTCTAAGAAGAGATGAGGCAATCCAGAGCTCTGGTGGAGCACATTATGGGAAACAGTGGTCATTGATGCCCACCTTTGAAACCTTCTTTGGGGCCATTGTAATGTTTATTTATCCATCTAACCAAAGGTGATGGGGTTCAACTTTGGGCCCCACCTTGATGAATGTTGGGTATACCTTGTCGTTCTTCTTAGCAGGGATGTGGGTCCAGTTTTGAGTGGGCCACACGTAGAAAATAAGGGTGATTGAATGCTTACCATTGGAAACTTTACAGGACCCATCTGTTATGTTTATTTGCCATTCTTCTTGTTAATAAGTCACTCAACCAGGGGTAGGGTTCCACACATGTGGTGTGCGGGCCCCACCATGGTGTTTGATTTCCATCTCACTTGATTAGTGGGAAAGCACAAATATCGGGTTGATCCCAAACTGTTGGGGCCCATTGATGTATGTGGCTCCCCCACTCCTTTGTACGGTTATACCCAACCACGGGTCCACCTTGTTATGCACGTGTTCTATCCACGTCAGCCATTGGCTACTATGGTGCGATATGTATGTTGGTCATCCATTAGGACCGCCTTAAATTTGTGCTTGATCCAAACCATCCGAATGAATGGACCCTAGCATGTTATGTACAAGATGGCTTTAGGACCACCTTATTGTGTGTGTTCGAATGACCGCATTGTCCATCCCGTGGATCCACCTTGATGATTAGTTGTGTAAACCCTTATTGAAAGGTCATCCTTAGAGTTGCTTGATCCAAGTCACAGGGCTACCTTCTTAAACTCACCCTGTTGAACCTTCTTGTCAATTCACCTTGTTAACTCACCATGTTGACCCGCCTTGTCAACCTGCCTTATTGGCTCACCTTGTTGACTCACCATGTTGATTGATCTTGGTAACTCAGCTTGTATACTCATATGACTCACCCCTTCTACCCTTGTACCCAACTATTAAAGGCCACCATATCGTGTATATCTCATCCACACCGTCCGTTTACCCTTAGGGCAAGTGTGGGGCTCATCCTCGACGTTCGTATGTCATCTAGGCCATCCATTATATGGAGCCTATCTTGTAGTATGAGGTTAGACCTGTCGTCCCTTTTTGGACCTCATTGTATTGACCATCTATCTCAGATTACCCTACCATGTATGATTCTCTGTCATGACCTGTCTATCTTGCAACCCGTTCTATGACATTCCTTTACGGACCATTATTGTGTTTATCTCAACTGTACTACAGAATTATGGGTCTCGGCATGATTTTGGGTATTTTACTCTTGCCGCTCAAGTAGGTTCTACCTTTGATGTGTCGGTAGTGTGTTCAATCATTTCCTTTCCATTTGGGTTATCTGAATGTTGAAGGTTAATCCACACCGTTCAGTTGTTGGACCATCTGTGTTGTTGTATACCATCCATTTAGAGTCTTATCTCTTTATGTTTATAAGTGAATTATCTTTTTATGCTATTTTTAGTATGTCTGTTGCCACACGTAGTGTTGTTGGAATACTCATATGTGATCTTTATACTATATGCTTCGACGACCACTATGCATGTGTAATGAGTATGCATCCCGAATCACCATTGTTAGTTGGGGACCACTAGGGCATAAACGCATTCATAAAGCATTCGAGATGTAGTCGCGCAAATGTAATTCACGTGCTCTCTATCGCAAACCTCTCCAATAGGTATGGGACTATTCGAGGACAGGAATCTATCATCCTGACTTACACTGTATGGTAGGCAAAACTTAGCATACCTTGTAGCCCTTGGTGCGAGATTCCCTGGCTAGCGACATCCCGTACTATGACTCGATCATTCATATGTGTCCCCTCATCTTAATCATATCTCAAATAAGTTGGACTAGATTGATTTATAGCCATCGTGGTAGATGGACTACTTGTTGGCACTCATACTGTATACTTGACTCATGCATCATGAATGCTTGGCTCATCTGATTGTCTTGTATCAACCGGCCATATCGGTCGTGATTGTCGTGCAGTTCATTACCAGCTGACGGTGACATTGTGTTTGAGACCTTATAGTTTTATGGTACTCTTTGGAGACTTGCACGGGCATGTCGTCCCACGTTTGTATGCATGGTTGCATTTCGCACCGTCTGCTTGTGCCGCATATAGCATGGTTACTACGTTGCAACCACAGCTCCATCGTGGTTTGCAGAACACCGAAAATATGTGATCTTTAAACTGGATGCCAAAGATGTCCCTGGGTGAAAGTCCCTGAACCCGTTGGTACCAAGGTGGGTGCTCCATTCGAGGACCGGGTGGTTTAATCATACACCAGTATGCCGAATACCAAACGGCGGTGTTTTCCACTGCACGTGGTCAGTTTGGAAGGAGGTCTGACCTAACCTGCCGGAAGAGTGTTGGCAAAGTGGGTTGAGTTTGACCAACTGTGAGTAGGTCCGCTATTGCACCAGATAGGCTTTGGCATTCTACTGGTGAGTAGTGAGGTCTGTGAGACCCCGGTGATGTTCTGTATAGTGTGGGACGGTCCTGACGTGGGCGGGTGTGATGTGGGCGGGGCTGTAAGCCTGGGCGAGCTACCACACTGGGCGAGCTACCAGTTCCGAGTCCTGCATTGCTTGGGCGATTGCGTTATGACTGTTCGTATCTAGACCACTGTACTTAGAGGTGGTGATTTGCATACATGCATTGGATCATTATATGCGACATTAGGCCCTGTAGGCCATTGCATAGTATGAGTATATAGCCTTGGTAGGCTGGTTACCTGTATTGCATGCTTGCATAGCCATGGCAGGTTAGTTATCTGTATTGCATGCTTGCATAGCCGTTGTAGGCTGGTTATTCATATCATATGATCGTGTAGCCTAATTAGGCTAAGTTTTGGTTTAGATTTCTCATCATGCTTTACTGCTTACTTTGATATTTAGCATGTTTGTCATACGCATTGCGCACGCACACACGCACTCACAAAGCTTCGTTCGAAGCTTATGCGCGTTTGTTACACTGCAGGTTATACCAGAATGTATCAGCAACGTTGAGTTGGAGTTGGGAGTGCAGTAGCAGGAGGTGCCGGATTGTGCACAGTTTTTATATTTACGCATTGTGTATTTACTTTTCAGTACTGTATATAAACGAAATGATTTAGTGGAAATATTGTGTTTGTCTTTGATGGTACTCATATGGTGATGCTCATGTTTAAAAAAAAAAAATTCAGACCCTAAAATCCTCCTTGTGGTATCCCAGGATCGGAACCTGGCGTGTGGGGTTAGGATCCGAGATCGGGGTACTACGGAGGCTGCCACCTCTGAATTTGGGTTACAGCGAATGGACGTCAAGAACCGAATTTGGGGTGTGACAGTGCGACCAGGTACCTATTATCTTGAAGATATGCAAGGAAGACCCTTACGTCGCCCTTGGCACGTAGAGCATCTGCTACAATATTTTCCTTAATTTGATGTAAGTTTGAACAATATTCGAAAAAAGATGGATTGTCTTTTGGTCGCTACTCCATTTGATTGGACCCAAATAGCCCCGAAGAGAATACACACATTCTCTTGGCCAATCTTCTGCCCTTAGTAGAATCAAAGCCTCAATCAATAGATCAGTCTATCTCTACGTGCACATGATCACCCAGACCCCCGGATTGAGCCTAACTCATTGTTTCATGAGTTAAGTATTAAGGCATTCAGCGCACGACCAACGAAAACCAAAAGAAGGAGAAACAACATGCAAATAATATTATCAAAAGGTTTTTCTCATTCATATCATTGACTAAAAACGTCATGTTGCTTACATAACGGGAAATGAAAACTTTTACATAAGAAGATAAAGAGAAGAAAGGAGATGATCATCCTTGCGTGTCGATCGAGGGAGGAGCGGTACTCTCAGCCTCAGGGCCCACTTCCAGGACCCCTCCCGCTTGAGTAGCCTCAGTGGCCTCGTTCTCCACGGCCGCTCTTTCCTTTGCAGTTATAATGGCGGTGACCTTCTCGAACTCTCCCATGTCGAAAGACGGAGACATTCGTTGCACCACTCGCAAGGCCAAGTCGCGACCAGCATCGTACGACTCATATCTTTCATCATCGTACAGCTGCGAAGTCTGAAACTCTATGATAGCTCGGGGCCCTTCTTCGGAGAGCATCTTAAAGAGGGCCACCCTCTCTTCCTCCCAATGGATGGAATCATCCTTAAGTTGCGCAAGGAGGGAGCGCTCTTTCTCCGGATTGTCACTGACTTCCTTGAGCCGTGACCGGCTTTCTGCGAGCTGCTCCTCCAACGAGATCTTGTCTTGACGGAAGATCTCTCTTTCCCTCTCGACCTTCTCCTTCATCTCCGCGAGCTTGGCGAAGTTCGAGTCCAAGGCCTGATACCTATCAGTCAGGACTTGGACCTTTTCGATGAGGATCTTTCTCTCCTCAGTCATCTTCGCGATCAAGGTCTCGCGAGACTTAATGACCTGGTCCCTCCCGTGGACTGCCTTCTCCAGGGAAATCCTCTTCCCCTCGGCCTCATCAATTATACGGCGGGTGGCGAGGATATCACGCCTCATCCGTATGATGAGACCCAAGCCCTGCAAAAAAGAAGGAAAATTATGAGATTAGCGTTCAAAAGTCAACGAAGAAAGCAAAAAATAGGGTCAAATTAGAACATATTTTACCTGGACCATCCTCACTCCCGCGTCAAGAGAGAGGTCTTCAGGACTTGGTTCGGGGAGGGCACCAAAAGTTTGGGGGGAGATATTATCAAAAAGAAATTTACAGATTGGGTGTAGGTGGCTGGGGACGGTGAATGTCCTGACTCCGGAGGGCTGGGCTATGACTAGCCCAGTGTTCGCTTCCCCAAGTGTAGGGTTGCAATGTAGTAATAATCTCGGTAAGACCGAGGCCGATCCACAGGGACTTATCTAGGAATCCACAAAACACTTCTAATAGTTCCCACTGAAGAACTAACTAAACAAAATTTAGTAATCTAATGTAGAGAGATATTTTGAACAAGTGAAGGTAAACAATTAATAAAAGGCACTAGGGGTTCAAGGATCCACTTGTAGCAATCCTTGATGCTCAATTCGTTGTGGTTTCTCACTTTCTCAACTAGAATCGAAATTAAGTTCTATCTAGTCGGATGATAGAGCAGTTAAACCAAACAATCTGTCATATGTATGATCCATGTATATGATTCACTTAATGCAAGCTAGGACGAGCATACTCAATTGCATAGGTCAGTCCCAATTCCAATAGGTTAAGATCACAATCATAACCATCATTAAATCCTGTCACAAGACAAAACTAGATCATGATTTGAACTTGATCAAAATCACATACGCAGTCTCACATACTTTAGAATTTTCAGAAAAGTAGACTTTTGGTATGAAGCTCCCACATGAATATCATAGATCTAGAGCGTATTCCAATTCCTCGAATCATACAGGTCTAGACTAGCTCAAAATAATTAACAACTCAAACAATTTTTCCAAACATCCATGAGTCATCATAAGATTAAGAAAAACTACTTAGTACTTGAATTAAACTTCAAACCATTGTTCTTTAATAGAAATCCAACTTAAAACCAAATCAAACGATTTGAAACATCTTAGATTCACTACAAGCTTCACCTCTTAGCCCTAGATAAGAGGTTTAGCTGTTCATGACCCAAGGAAACATGAAAACAACTAAACAAAGCATAAAACTAGAAAGCAAACTAGGAGGAGTTGTAAAACTCTGAAATCGACTTCCGCTGTCTCCCACAGTGCCTTATTTGTTCTAGGATGTCTTAGGAACAATCCCTAGGTCTCCTTTTATAGTGAAGAGGCTCTGCTGCGTCGGAATGATCCAGAAGATGCGTAAGGATACGCTGTGCGCAGAGAAATCCGGAGCTTGTAGAACACGCACTGTTACGCAGACGACCGGTCGCACGACCGGTCTCAAAAACACAAAAAACGTCCAAAGAGTTTTTGAAAAATTCAGACCCAGCTTTTTAATTCAAGGACCGGTCGCACGACCGATCTGAGCATTGGACGACCGGTCGCACGACCTGTCCTAATGGGTCCAGTGAGTTTTGGCCGCAGGGCTTCTCTGTTGAGTGATCGGACCGGTCGGACGACCGGTCCTGGGATATGGACGACCGGTCTTCAGTGCTTTCCTTTGCATCCTTTCTTCTCTCCTTTGCTTCTTTCTTCCATCCTTTCCCGCTTAGTCCTTTGATCTTTTATGCTTGTAAATAGCGTCTTTAAGTCTCCACTTGATGAATTCTCTCTCTTATCCCTACAATCACAAATCCATGCATTAGATTAGTCTTTAAATCATGAAAACCTTGCATGATGAGTGATGTATTGGGGTTAGAATATGCACAATTAAGAGATCAACATACCCCTCAACCAGCATTTTACTAGTCCCGAGCAAAACATGCGTGAAATAAGTTTCATTCTCCAAAACCCAACTCTCCTTTATAAACTATTCTTCTATACATCCCAAGACACACAAGTGTAAGAGTCAGAAAATTAGGTGATAGAGGTTAAAACCGTAAACTCTAAAAAAAAAAAATAAGTGTCCATATGAAATTCCCGCTGATTGTTTGATAAATAGAAGAACTTGAACAAATTCAACCTAGTGTGCATAGTGAAAGTTCATCTCATGGGTTTCCAGAATTATCCTCTTCATAGATCAACCAGACTATAGATCTCAAGGTATATAGAGCAACAACAAGCCAATGACAGGAATTTGCCTTACTGTCCTTCCGACGGCTTTCACACTACGTCACATTTCCAGCTTTGGTTACAAATAGACCATCCCCCGATTGGTAATAGGTAGCCCTAATCGGAAATTTTCACCATTTTTCCATCATTCCCAATTTCATCCTTCCTTTTCCTTTTTCTTTTAAATTAGATAGGATTTTTAGAAATCTATATCTTTCGTTATTTTCCCATGGACAAGGATGGACAAAGTACCCCGGCTTGGTTTCTCAACACCTTAAAGCAAAGTCTAGCTAATCCACAAATCACATAATCCTTTCAACTCATGAAAATCGTGTAATGTGAACTAGGTGGAAAAGTGTTCAAATTTTCTATCAATCATATAAATAGGGGAATTCACATATAAAACCATTATATTAAGAGAAGTTCAAAGCTTGCAACATCACTCACTTTGTATCTCCTCTTCTTATACTCATATCATCTCGAATGCATAGAAATAAAGTTTTCCAAAAGAGTTTTGAATTTTAGAAAAATTGAAAATTTTCTACATAATTGCCCAAAATGTTACAAAACGCTGGATTCATCCTAGTGATCCCACACCCCCCAACTAGATCTTGCATTGTCCTCAATGTAAAAGATATGCAATGAGCAAAACATGAGAGCAATTCGAAAATAAAGGGGAGTGAGCAATGATAGTACCTGAGAGAATGAAAAGTGGAATTCCACCTCCTTCTATTAAACCTATGAAAAAGCAAACTAAAAGCAACAAAATCCTAATCCTAACTACTCTATACCTCCATCAGACTAGGAGATCAATTCCAACAACTCGTCCAAAAGCATAAAGTCAAGCAGAATCATTTGATGGATCAAAAGGTTTTGCGATAACGTCATCCAATATCCTGCGTTACAATATACATGTGTGTGACTGATCCAGATAAGCCACTGAAAATTTCAAAAAAGAATTTCAGCAGGTTCCTTAATGTTTTCACCACATGTATAAGAGGAGACAGCATCATATTTGTCAGAAAAAATATGTCTCCATTCAGATTTTCCTGAGCATTGATTTTGCAAGTATGGATCATCCCAGGGTTGGTAGAGGTCGGTATGCATGATCCATAGAGGTGTAGAAATATGAATTGATTTCTCAGCACAATAAAGTGTTGTTTCCACATCCTTCTCTTGGCTAACATTATATGCCGATACCGACTCTAAAAGTGCGACTATATCCCCTATCACATCAACATTCTTATCAAGAGAGTAGGTCACATCTTCTTCTAAGTGATTGGAGTAAAGAGTTGAGAGGGGCACATCTTCCACAATAGAATTGATCATATTTATTTCGTAGACCTCTTCATCTTCATCCTCTTGTTGGTTGTCAATATTGAAAGCATTTAACTCAATCGTCATATTACCAAAAGACATTTGTATGACCCCACTCCTACAATTGATGATAGATTTTGATGTAGCTAGGAATGGGCGGCCAAGTATGACAGGAATTTGAGGGCCAATATTAATCATGGGTTGTGTGTCCAAGACAATGAAGTCCACTGGGTAGTAGACTTTGTCAACTTGGACAAGAACGTCCTCAATCACCCCTCTTGGAATACGAATCGATCGGTCAGCGAGTTGTAATGTGGTTTTAGTGGGTTTTAATTCACCTAAACCCAATTGTTCATAGACCGAAAAAGGTATTAACTTCACACTTGCTCCTAGATCAAGTAAAGCATGCTTCACCCAGTAGTCTCCAATTATGCATGATATTGTCGGATTACCAGGATCTTTGTATTTCTTGGGCATCCCGTGATTTATAATGGCGCTTACATTTTCTGTCAAAAATGCTTTCTTTTGCACATGTATTTTTCTATTCATCGTACAAAGATTCTTCAAAAACTTAGCACATGACAGTATTTGTTTAATGTCATCCAACAATGGGATGTTGATCTTGACTTGCTTAAAAACCTCTAAAAATTCCTGGTTTTTGTTTAAAGGTTTGGGTGAAATCAACCTTTAGGGAAACGGGGCAACCAGCTTGTATTGCCTTTCCTGTTCTTTCTCTTGTGGAGTGTTGTTCGGGCTATCATCCTCTTTAGAAATTTTCGGATCATTAGGCTTTGGGGCCTTCACCGAATTAGATTTATCAATTATTTTCCCACTTCGCAAAGTGGTGATAGCTTGAACATGCTCCATATGTTAGGAGGATGAGCTTGCGTCTTGTATCTCAAATTGGGTCCTTGGGTTAGGAAGAGGTTGGGCAAAAAGTGTGCCTTTCTCCCTAACATTGAGGTGAGATTCAACCCTAGCCATTGAAGTTTTCAAGTCATTGATGGCTTAAGTTGTATTTTGATTAAATTTCAATTGGTCTTGCATGAACCCATCTATTTTCAGAGAAATAGTCTTGTTATACTTAGCTTGAACCGATACAAATGCACCTAACATCTCCTCTAGCGTAGCTTTCGGTGTAATGACTAGGGATGGACCTAGTAAAGGTTAAGCTTGAGGAGTACTGCTTGCATTCGCAGTCGATCTATTCCTCCAACTGAAGTTGGGATGGTTCTTCCAACTAGAATTATATGTGTTTGAGTTTGGAGCACTAAATGGTTGTTGATAACTGTTTATGGCATTTGATTGTTCTTGTCAGATATCCTGGACTGCTGAAATTGTGGAACAATCTTGTGTTGCATGTTGATTTCCGGCACAAATTCCATAAACAGTTTCAACGTCTTTTGAGTTGATCGTCTCTCCTTTCTTTAATTCCATGGCCTCGACTTTTCTTGTGAGGCTAGCCACACGTGCACTTATGTTATCCTCTTCTGAGAGGACATAAATTCCTCCGTTTTCCTTTTGTTGGCTAGTCTTGGAATTTGTTGGTCTAGATGTATCCCAAGACTGTGCATTCTCAGCCAGTCCAAATAGTCTCATGCTTCCTCGGCTTCCTCATTCATGAACTCCCCATTGCACATCATCTCCACGAATTGGCGCATGGGTGAAGTCAGTCATTCATAGAAAAGGCTTATAACCCGCCAAATTTCATAGCCATGATGTGGGCATGCATTTAACAAGTCCTTAAACCTCTCCCAACATTGGAAGAAGGTCTCATCCTCCTTTTGGGCAAAATTCATGATAAGATGCCTCAACATGTTCGTTTTGTGAGTAGGGAATAACTTTTTAATGAACTCCCTAGACATCTCAGTCCATGTGCCAATTGATCTTGGCCTTAATGCATGAAACCAACCTTTAGCTTTCTCTTTAAGGGTAAAAGGAAATAATTTAAGTCTCACCACATCATCGGTTACATTTACAAAGTGCATTCTGGCTATCACCTCATCAAACTCTTTAAGATTTTGATAGGCACTTTCACTGTCTAGTCCATGGAATCTCGGGAGGAGTTGGATTGCTCCCGATTTCAAATCTACGTTCCCTGCATTTTGTGGAAAAATTATGCATGAAGGAGTGCTCGCTCTTGATGGTTGCAAGTAATCACATAATGTTCTGGGTCGGGGAACATTCTTAACCACATTCTCTACCGTTTTGATTTGGTTTTGGCCCAGATTTTGATTAGCCATAGGATTGGGTTGATTTACAACAATACTTTCAGACAAAATTGAAAATTTTGAATGTCTTTTAGCACGTGGTTCTCTATCAATTCCTTCAATTATTCCCCCTTCACTAATGAGTCGGTTATTAGAATCTCGAACCCAATGTGGCATGCAAAATCCAAAAGAATGAAACAAGAAAGAAAGAAGAATTCTTCCTTCCTTTCTTTACTCTTCTCTAAGACTGAAGCATAAGGAGTCTTGCAATGGCTGAGCCAGAAGCAAGGATAGAGACCGATTTCTCCTGGTCAATAGGGGTTCAAAGAACTCCCAACCCACTCTTTGAATCTTTTGAGAAAAGTGCAGAAAAAGAAGAAAGAGAAGTAGATGTGAGAAGAGAAATCTCTTAGCATAAGGTGATCCAAGACGACAGTGCCGACCAATAGGAATCAAGGCGGCACAAGGCCAACCTATCAGAGATCCAAAAGGAGTCTCCACCTACTCTACAAGAGATGAATATGATAGGAATGAATAGGGGAAGAGGAAGAGTAACGTTGGAAGGACAAAACCTGATTTGAGAATTTAAGATGCCTACTTCTTCTTCAACTTCCTAAAAGTCCCTACAAAAGAAAAAAAATCAAAATAAAACAAACTAAGTTAGTACAAGAGTCCTAAAAATCTCAAATAGATACTATTTTCAGAAATTTTGTGAAAAACAGTCAAAGTCCCCAGCAACGGCGCCAAAAACTTGTTCGCTTCCCCAAGTGTAGGGTTGCGATGTAGTAATAATCTCGATAAGACCGAGGTCGATCCACAGGGACTTATGTAGGAATCCACAAAACACTTCTCATAGTTTCCACTGAAGAACTAACTAAATAGAATTTAGTAATCTAATGTAGAGAGATATTTTGAACTAACTGAAGGTAAACAATTAATAAAAGGCACTAAGGGTTCAAGGATCCACTTGTAGCAATCCTTGATGCTCAAGTCGTTGTGGTTTCTCACTTTCTCAACTAGAATCGAAATTAAGTTCTATCTAGTCGGATGATAGAGCAGTTAAACCAAACAATCTGTCATATGTATGATCCGTGTATATGATTCACTCAATGCAAGCTAGGACGAGCATACTCAATTGCATAGGTCAGTCCCAATTCCAATAGGTTAAGATCACAATCATAACCATCATTAAATCCTTTCACAAGAAAAAACTAGATCATGATTTGAACTTTATCAAAATCACATACGCAGTCTCACATACTTTAGAATTTGCAGAAAAGTAGACTTTTGGTATAAAGCTCCCACATGAATATCATAAATCTAGAGCGTATTTCAATTCCTCGGATCATACAGATCTAAACTAGCTCAAAACAATTAAGAACTCAAGCAATTCTTTCAAACATCCATGAGTCATTATAAGATTAAGAAAAACTACTTAGTACTTGAATTAAACTTCAAACCATTATTCTTCAATAGAAATCCAACTTAAAACCAAATCAAATGAATTGAAACGTGTTAGATTCACTACAAGCTTCACCTCTTAGCCCTAGCTAAGAGGTTTAGCCGTTCATGACCCAAGGAAACATGAAAACAACTAAACAAAGCATAAAACTAGAAAGCAAACTAGGAGGAGTTGTAAAACTCCGAAATCGACTTCCGCTGTCTCCCACCGTGCTCAATCTGTTCTCGGATGTTTTAAGAATGATCCCTAGGTCTCCTTTTATCGTGAAGAGGCTCTGCTGCATCGGAATGATCCAGAAGATGCGTAAGGATACACAGTGCACAGAGAAATTCAAAGCTTGTAGAACATGCACTGTTACGCAGAGGACTGGTCGCACGACCGGTCTGAGCTTCTGGACGACCGGTCGCATGACCGGTCTCAAAAATGTAAAAAACGTCCAGAGAGTTTTCGGAATATTCAATCCTAGCTTTTTAATTCTAGGACCGGTCGCACGGCCGGTCTGAGTAGTGGAAGACCGGTTGCACGACCGGTCCTAATGGGTCCAGTGAGTTTTGGCCGCAGGGCTCCTCTGTTGAGTGATTGGACCGGTCGGACGACCAGTCCTGGGCTATGGACGACCGCTCTTCAGTGCTTTCCTCTACATCCTTTCTTCTCTCCTTTGCTTCTTTCTTCCATCCTTTCCCGCTTAGTCCTTTGATCTTCTATGCTTGTAAATAGCGTCTTTAAGTCTCCACTTGATGAATTCTCTCTCTTATCCCTACAATCACAAATCCATGCATTAGATTAGTCTTTAAATCATGAAAACCTTGCATAATGAGAGATAAATTGGGGTTAGAATATGCATAATTAAGAGCTCAACACCCAGCTGGGCTTGCATCTTGAGCAGCGGTCTGCTCGCGAGCAAGAATCAACTCGCAAGCACCTTTTGGCTCGCGAGGTTCTTCGGCTGGGGGGCAACTTGACCCAGCCCCATCATTCCTCGGGGAATTGTCAATAATATCAATAACTGGTGGTTCGAGAGGAACCACCGGTGCAGAAGCCGCTGGCGCAGCTGCCGCAGTATCGGGAAGAGGTTCACGCGGCTGTGGAACTTGGGCAGTCTCATCTAGCCGATTAGAAGGGTGAGAGGGACCAGCAGATGTCTTCTTCTATCTCTTCGAGCCGGTGCCTTTCAAGCGAGGAAGCAACCCTCTCTTCTCCCCCACGTTCGTCATCGCGACCTCCTCGCGAGATATCAACCGGGCAGCTGCGAGTCGAGAGGCTGACAGACAAACCTTGATGTGCCTGTCTCGAGCAGGTAACTTGTAAACCTTCACGATCTTCTCGTGAATCCCTCCTTTCAGGTTCGGCTTCCCCATAGTCGAAACGCCTGCAAATGTGAGCAAAGGTTAGATAAATAGAAAATCTAAAGTTAGTTCATAAATCAAGGTAGAGTGAAGCTACGCCCACCTTCACCGAAAAATCGGCTCACATTATGGCCCCCAAAGGTGGACCTTGTTTCAGACTCCCAGCTCCCGAAAGCGTAAAACCAGTGTTTCCTCCATCCGGGGTAATTCGAAGAGGGTTTCCCCAAAATAAAATTATCCCGGTGCCAGTAACATAGGTAATACCAGCCTTCGCTGGAGGGAGCTTTCTTAAGTTGGTACATTCAGAGGAACTCTTCTGCAGTTAACTCCCTGTTACCGGCTTGCGCCCAAAGAACGAAAGAGCTCAGGATTACTCTCCAATCGTTTACAATGAGTTGCACGAGGGCAATCTTGTAACTCCGGAGTACACCGCGAATAAAGGGATGAAGGGGAAGGCACACCCCAAGAATGAAGAAATACTCATAAAGGGCTACACAACCGGGGGGAGGTGACTGTGGGGTTTCTCCCTCTCCGGGCAACTGGAAAATAACTGAGTGGGGAACTCGGTATCTTTCCCGTAACTCACTCAGTCATTCCACCGTCATTATGGAGGGGTACCCGGATGCAGAGTATCTGCCAGTCGGAACCCTCGCATTGTTGGAGGAAGAAGATTCTGGGGTAGCATCCCCCAAGGGGACGGTCTCCTCATCAGAATCTCCCGCCATAGTTGCTTAAGATAAAAAGAGAGAGGAATTATATTTTGAAAAAGAAGGAGAATGAGGAATGAAGTTATACCAGAGGGAATCGAAGGAATGAAGTTACACCAGAGAAAGAGAGTTACATCAGAGGAAAGAAGGAAGCAAGGAGAGAGGAAGGATTTTCGTAAACTTCGAATGAAAATTCGACATAACTTGGTAGGCTCCGTATATTTATAAGCAATCATTCCTCAAGATTTGATGACACGCGGCGATCATTCGTTTGGCACAGCAGTCGAACGGGCATGGCCATTAATTCCGCAGATACGTGGCGGGCGCCTCTTCATTTCCTCTCTGCCGAAAAGCTGCGGAAAGCTGGCGCTGATTAATGACAGTCCAGTCATGTACGGCTTCACCTTCGAGAAAGGCATTAGGCGGTTATGCATGCCAGCAAGCAAGTCCTTCCCTTAAACTTCTTAACGGCAAGGACTTGGGGGGCATCTGTTATAGCCAAAAAGCAGTGGTCGAAGATAGCGAAGACTCGAGGCCCGCGAGCACCTTTGTGATGGTGTTCAACCTGCGAGCCCTCATGGTCGAGACTCACATATCGTAAAGGTGCAGTATGCAACTCCGGAACCACCGAGCCCTCCTAGTCGAGACTCGCTGTAGACACCCCACCTTCGGCTACACTGTTGGTAGAGATAGCTGGATGAATGGAGGACCATACCCCCAAATCCCAAGTCCAAACTCAGCCAAACTCACCCTTGTAAGCCCCATTACATAGCCCAGTTCAAGCTTGAACCCAGTCAACCCAGTCCTAAAAACCACCCTGAAAAACCCCCCATAAAAAAGTCCAGTCAAAAAAATCCCAAAAAAGTCAAACTCACTGAGTCAACTCGCTGAGTTAACCCGCTGAGTCAACCCGTCGAGTCAACCCGTCGAGTCAAAACACCGAGTCAACCCGTCGAGTCAACCCGTTGAGTCAAACCACCGAGTCGACCCGCTGAGTCAACTCACTGAGTCGACCAGCGAGTCCAACAGCAGCCCCGAGGGAACGGCCGTACTCGCTGGAAACCGAGGAGCGGCCGTACGGGCGGCCCATGGCAGGCCGCCCGGACAAAATTACGAGAGCTGCCACTCTCGGCTGCTATAAATACCCCCCTCCCCTTCTCATTTCGACATTCGATTCAAATCCATTCGAAGCTCTTCGAGTCCAGAGAGAGTCCATCCTTTCGAGTGCCCTTAGCCCATTTTCCCACCAAGGAGAGCCCGAGTGAGGAGAGTCTAACCCTGGTCCAGCCCAGCCTGACCACTGGTCCAAGCCTCTCAAGCCATCTAAGTCCTAATCCAGCCACTCGAAGCCAACCCTTGCGACACCTCCGTCCACCCAGCTACTCTTTTTCCAGCATCATCTCATTCGCATCTAGCATAAGTGCAACATTTACTTTTCTTCCAACCCCCCTGCTTCACTACAAGCACCTTGATTACTCAAACACATATGCATATGTCTTTATATTAAGCACCTGTCAGTTCGAGCGTATGCTCTGGGCTTGCCCGTTGTTGGAACCTGCCCATCAGAAACTCTTACTGTTCAGACCTGCATTCATGCTTCACCATAAAACACCTTGATCATTCAAGCACACTGCATATGTCTTTATATTAAGCACCTGTCAGTTCGAGCGTATGCTCTGGGCTTGCCCGTTGTTGGAACCTGCCCATCAGAAACTCTTACTGTTCAGACCCGCATTCATGCATCATGTCATTCATGAGAATATACGAGGATTAAACTAGACTTTCAAATATTCGATCGATTCTGTGAAGTAGAGACCGTACTTCGGTACGGGCAGTGTGTGGGGTGCTTAACCTCTTCCCACCCTGTAACCGTGATCCCTTACCTTGAATCTCTGACCGCAGATCAACAGGAGTCATTTTAGAGGAAGGAATCTTCGGATTTCCTTCTCTAACGTTTCTACGGGGTCTAGCCGACTGTAGATTCGAAGTAACTGGCTAGTGGCGACTCTGGTCTTATATAAATTCACTTAAACACATCCAGTTCAATACGACAACCAAACGAAGCCCTCGAGAACGAGGCAAGCCAGTGGCACAAACGGCGATTTCGCACTCACGCACCTCTTCTTCTTCTTCTTCCGAAAGGAAAGGGAGAGCGACGTCGTGTGGGAGCGCGGGGAAAATCGGCGAGGGTCCACAGAATGGCGACTCCACTGGGGATAAGCTAGTCCCACTAGTCGTGATCCGACTTGAAAAACAGAATCCTTCCCGTACTTGAAAGTCATTAATCCTCATACAATCTCATCTGCATAGCATTCTACCCAAACCCAAACTCAAAAAAAAAAAAAGAAAATTCCAAAAAAAAAAAAAAAAATAGAAAATCCCAAAACCCAAAAAGAGTAGAGTATAGTCCTCACCATTGCGCCTCCTCGGGCTCAACGTATTCGGAGACAGCTTCCCTTCCGCAGCATAATCCGCACTCGGGCTCAGCAAGCCATGTCCGACCACGAAGAAGAAACTCATCACTTCCCTGCTCTTGAAATGACCGAAGCGCAACCTCCAGCGCAACAGCCCGTTGACAATACGCCAATCATACAAGAATTGGCACAAGGAATGAGAGCAATGCAAGAAATGCTCTTGCAATTCATGCAAGCACAAACCACCGCAGCAGCCAACAATCAGGTTGGCCCAGTTCAGCAAGCTCAGCAGCCATGCCGGGTCCTCCCGGCCTCCAGTTCAAATCAAGCACAACCATCGGAGTCTGCCCAAGACTACCGACAGCAGCCATCTCAGCCCTTCGCTGTGGGGCATCCTTCTCAATATCTTCCTGCGACGACAAGGCCATCTCAAAGCACCTCCGTTGCAGGAACATCCAGTCAGCTTCCAGTCAATCTTGCAAACAACAATCTCAGTAGATCTCAGCACGTCCCCGCCGATGGGACACCTTTTCAATTTCAGCACATCCCCGCCGATGGGATTTCAATTCAATTTCCAGCAACAGGGACAGCACTGGCGAATGCCCACAATGGGGGTCAGTGTCAAGCCCACATCAATCAGCGGACAGTGGCGAATACCCAACAAGGGGGTCACTTCCCAGCATCTCAGCCTCCTGCAAACAGGAGCACTTTTCAATTCCAGCACATCCCCGCCGATGGGATTCCAGTTAATTTCCAACAATCTTCAATTCAGCAAAATCCAGTTAATTTACAGCTGTTATAGGCAAAATGGTGGAGATAAGATTTCACGTGGAATGTCCATTCGACTCTCGAGATCATCTGATCGAGAGTCGAATATTGGACAAGTGCGGGATGTCCATTCGACTCTCGAGATCATCTGATCGAGAGTCGAATATTGGACAAGTGCGGGACGCCCATTCGACTCTCGAGATCATCTGATCGAGAGTCGAATATTGGACAAGTGCGGGACGCCCATTCGACTCCCGAGATCATCTGATCGAGAGTCATAGATTGAAAAATACAGAGCAGCTATTCGCAAGTTCCGAGTCTTCATAAACTGATAGTCAAATACGGAAAAGCTCGATCCGCGAGCATACCTTCTCACAAGTCGTTGAAAGACATTACACCCAAAATATGTACTTGGACTCGCGACCACATTTTAACCTGCGAGCAGCTTTACTACGGGCGTCTCCTTCCTTTTCGGAGGCCATGACTCCCAGCTACGGGCGTCTCCTTCCTTTTCGGAGGCTATGACTCTAACTATGGCTTCCGGCCGGATCCAGTCGGATTTCAAGGGATCACCATCTAGGGGCGTGATTGTTGGAATATATCATTGGGTTGGATCTGACTAAAAAGATAGGATCTTATCCCATGAAATCAGCGGATTCTCAGTATCGTGTGCGACATCAACGGGATTTCGACATTAACAGCACGTAACAGATTGGATTGTTTCAGATCTATATAAGGGGATGGCTCCCTTGAATAGGAGGTACGTACTCATCATTCAATCTGGGTCCCGTTTTGCTTGGCTCCTCTTCTGTGGCCTAACTTAAGCGTCGGAGGGCTAACGGCTGGTCCCCAGCCACCCTTATTCGCTGTCTTGTTTCAGGTCTGGTGGTGGAAATCCCTCCCGGAGCGAAGGAGAAAAGCCGGAGGATCTCGTTACAAAATCTGACATTAACAGTTTGGCGCCGTCTGTGGGATACGACTTGATCGTCAAAATCAATCGTGTTAACCACCGATTAAAATCCTTCACTGATGCCTCCCAAAAAGACAGTTCATCCTTCAACTTCGAGGCAGGCACCACCTCCGTCCGGTGAGACGGAATCCACACCTGCCCTCCCACCTGTTCCGACGGATATCCCTCAAGGAGCCCCAAATATGCCATCAACAAATCCATTATTGGAGGCTTCTGGAAATCAGGATGATGTTTTACGATTCCTCGGGAACACTCTCCTAACTCTAAACGCCGGAGTTCAGGCACTGTCAAATCGACTTGATCAGCACTTCCCTGAACCGCAAAGACAACCCTCCGAAGGGTTACCACCGCCACCCATACCAGTTGCTTCCAGGCATTCTATGGATGAACCACAGGTCCCGCCGCTTGGCGGCCATCCCCCTGTACTGTCTCCACATTCTATACATTCCAGTTCGTCTCGACAACCTCAACCGCAAGGCTCCACCGCCGGAACGTCTAGCTATACCTTGCCATGGGAAGGAGATCTCAAAAGAATCCAAGACCGTTTTGATGTCATGGAGCAGAGATACCAGGCAAATCGGCCATCTGCTGTCATGGCGGCAATACATCAATCTGAATCTCCCTTCACAAGCGAGGTCATGGAAGCCCCGTTGCCCAGAAAGTATCGAACGCCTGTTATCGCTCCATATACAGGCATTGGCGATCCTCTGGAACATCTGGAAACATATAGGTCCCTCATGGAGTTGGAGGGACATGGTTCAGAAATCATGTGTAGGGCTTTTCCCCTTACATTGAAGGAAGCGGCTCGTACGTGGTTTCGGGGGTTAAAGCCACTTTCCATCAGTTCCTTTTCCCAATTGTCGGAGATATTTCTTTCTCAATTCATGGGAAGTATTCGCATTAAAAAGCCAGCCTCCCATCTGATGAATCTGAAACAGCAACATGGGGAGACAATAAAAGAGTTCACAGTACGGTTCACTGCTGAAGCCATTCAAACCGAGGGTTACACTGAAGAAAAGGGTCTCACAGCCCTCATTGCCGGAATAACGAGCGAGAAATTTAGGTTTGCCTTGGATAAGAGCCCGCCGAAAACTATGGCGGAATTCCAAGCCAAAGCTCAGAAATATATCAATGCGGAAGAAGTCGCATTGACACGCCATGGAGTACAAAGTAAGAAACGCAAGCCAGAGGGAACTTCTTCTACAGATAAGAAATACCGTCGTGATCAGCGCGATCGTTCTCCCAGGAAGCCTTACTCTGGTAAATATCATAATTACACTCCTCTTGATCGGTCCCCTGAAAAGGTTCTAATGGAGATTAAACACAAGCCATATGTGAAGTGGCCCGCAAAGATCAAATCCGATCCCGAGAAGAGGGATAAGAGCAAGTTCTGTTACTTTCACAAAGATCACGGGCATAGGACCCAGGACTGTATCTCTCTACGAGATCATATCGAAGCCCTTATTCGAAAAGGCCATCTCCAAGATTATGTTGCTCGAAAAAATCGATCACCAGAAAGGGCGAAGACCTCATCTCGCCAGAAGGAACCATCTCATCATCAAACCGATCAAGAGGACGCTGAGCCCACTGGAGAAATTCGCACTATCGTCGGAGGACCAGCTTGTGGGGGTGACTCTCAAGCTTCAAGAAAGGCATACGCTCGAAAGGCGTCCAAAGAACCCCAGCAAATTTATTGGCTGGAACAGACGTCCAGCTCATCAAAAGCGAGCCATCCTCCAATTTCTTTCGCCCTCGAAGATGCAGCGGGAATCCACTTCCCTCATGAAGATTCTATCGTAGTCACATTGAAGGTATCAAATTATCTGACTCATCGGATTATGGTGGATACAGGGAGTTCAGCCGACATTCTGTACCTGGAGGCTTTCAACAAAATGGCAATTTCCAGAAGCCTCCTCAAACCAGTGTCGACCCCCCTCGTCGGTTTTGGAGGAGAGGTAGTAACACCCGAAGGAAGCATCGATCTCCCAGTTACTTTTGGAGAGAGTCCGGCGAAGACCACCGTCTTCATAAACTTCCTCGTCGTAGATCGAAAATCAGCATATAACGCCATTTTGGGGCGGCCGTCTTTGACTAAGGTTGGAGCGGCCTTGCACCCTTCATATCTGTGTGTTAAATTTCCAACCCCAAATGGCATCGGGGTCGTACGAGGAAGTCAGCAGGAGGCACGGTCCTGTTACCAGATAGCCCTCCAAGATCGGAAGAAGGCTCAAGCGACGCCCGTCCTAGAAATAACTCAAGGATCGCCTGGTGTTCCCTCGACCACCTCGTTGGATCCGAGAGAAAATGCTCTGAAGTCGGGAACTCCAGGGGAGGAAACAGTGGCGATCCACCTGACCGAAGACGATCCATCTAAGATCGTGTGCATCGGGTCCTCCTTGACCACTGTCCATCGTGAAAATTTGATCAGTTTCCTCACCGAATACAAGGATGTGTTTGCTTGGTCTCATAAAGATATGCCAGGCATCGATCCTGATGTCATCGCACATCGTCTCAACATTGACCCGAAGCATAAACCCGTACATCAGCGTCGACGTGCCTTTACTGCAGAAAGACAAATGGCAATCAAAACTGAAGTCGAAAAGCTACTCGCGGCTAATTTCATAAAGGAAGTTGACTACCCAGAGTGGGTCGCAAACGTAGTTCTCGTCCGGAAAGCTAATGGCAAATGGAGGATGTGTGTCGACTATTCAGATTTGAACAAAGCGTGCCCCAAAGATAGCTTTCCGACACCGCGGATCGACCAGTTGGTCGACTCAACAGCTGGACATGCTCTCCTCAGCTTTATGGATGCTTATTCTGGTTACAACCAGATTATGATGCATCCACCTGATAGCCAGCATACTGCCTTCATCACAGACCGGGGACTATATTGCTACCAGGTAATGCCGTTTGGTCTTAAAAATGCAGGGGCCACTTATCAACGTCTTGTCAACAAAATGTTCGCTGCTCAAATCGGTAGGAATATGGAAGTTTATGTCGACGATATGCTCGTGAAAAGCATCGTTGAAGATAACCACATTTCAGATCTTTGAGAAGCTTTTGATCTGATGAGGAAGTATCAAATGAAGTTAAATCCAGAAAAATGCGCGTTTGGAGTGTCTGCAGGAAAATTTCTTGGGTTCATGGTTGGCCAGCGTGGAATTGAGGCAAATCCTGAAAAGATTAAAGCGTTGATAGAGATGAAATCCCCTGTTACTCTGAAGGACGTTCAGCGTCTGGCAGGTCGCATCGCATCATTGAATAGGTTCATCTCGCGAACATCTGACAAGTGTTTGCCCTTCTTCAAACTCCTTCGTGCAACGGCCAAATCTGATTGGAAGTGGACACCTCAGTGTGAAGAAGCTTTCCAACAACTGAAGCAATACATGAGCACTCCTCCCATTTTATCTAAACCTGTAGCTCATGAGCAACTCATTCTTTATTTATCTGTGTCTTCCACGGCTGTTAGCGCCGCTTTAATAAGAGAAGATTCCGGGGTGCAAAGGCCCGTTTATTATATCAGTCGAGCAATGGTCGATGCAGAAAATAGGTATTCTGATATGGAGAAACTGGCCCTAGCCTTAGTCACGGCGGCTCGAAAGCTGCGACCTTACTTTCAAGCCCATGCTATTTTAGTACCAACAAATCATCCACTACGACAAGTCCTTCAAAAACCTGAGGCTTCCGGGCGCTTAACTAAGTGGGCGGTCGAAATCAGTGAGCACGATATCTCATTCTGTCCTAGGACCGCAGTCAAGGGCCAGGCCGTGGCTGACTTCATAGCCGAATTTACGTATTCTTCTGAAGATAATGTCATGACCAGCGACCAGCCTCCGTGGTCGCTCTTCGTGGACGGGTCGTCACGGGCCACCGGTAGTGGAGCGGGCCTGATTTTAGCGGCTCCCGACGGGTCGCATTTTCAATATGCTCTGCGTTTCGAATCTCGCATCTCCAATAATGAAGCAGAATATGAGGCCCTAATTGTTGGCCTCGAACTGGCCATTCTACTCACAGTCCAGAATTTGATAATTCATAGCGACTCCCAGCTCATTGTCAACCAAGTTCTTGGCGAATTCGAAACCAAAGAAGAAAGAATGGCCTTATACAAGTCTCGTGTCCTCATCCTGCTCGCTAAGTTGAAGACTTATAAAATAATTCATATCCCTCGCGAGCAGAACCAACTTGCCGATTCCTTGGCAAAACTCGCTTCTGCGCCGGAATCGGAGTTGTCACATTCAATCCCCATCGAGCATCGTCAGAACTTGAGTATCGATCAAGTGACTCCCGAGCAAGTTATATCGGTACAATCGTCTCCATGCTGGATGGATCCTATCATCCTCTATCTTAGAGATGGATACCTACCAGAAAACAAGAAAGCTGCAAGACAAATTCAGCTTCGAGCTGCCAGGTACACCTTACAAGATGGAATCTTGTTGCGCAAAAGCTTCTCCTTGCCTTATTTGAGGTGTCTTCACCCAGAAGAAGCACATCGTGTTCTAGATGAAGTACACCAGGGGGCATGTGGTAATCATCCCAGGGGGCGATCTCTAGCATATAAAGCGATGAGGCAAGGATATTATTGGCCTACTATGAAAGCAGATGCCATAGAATTTTCTAAAAAATGCGACAAGTGTCAACGATATCAACCTATACCTCGCGTACCGTCTGAGCGGATGACCCCAGTCGACAGCCCTTGGCCTTTTGCTCAGTGGGGGATCGATATCATCGGTCCCTTACCTATGGGAAAGGGACAGAATAGGTTCGCGATCGTGGCGGTTGATTATTTCACCAAATGGGCCGAGGCAGAACCATTAGCCAAAATTACTGAAAAACAAACTACTAAGTTTATGTGGAGAAATATTATATGTCGCTTCGGACTTCCTCATACCATAATTACCGATAACGGAACGCAGTTCGACAACGCAGCCTTTGATGAATTTTGCGACAAATGGAAGATACGTAATCTCCGCACTTCTCCATATCATCCACAGGCGAATGGGCAAGTCGAGGCAGTGAATAAAATTATAAAGCATCATTTAAAGACCAAGCTAAGTGAATGTAAAGGGGGGTGGCCAGAACTTCTGCCAGAAGTGTTATGGGCCTATAGAACCACGGCTTGTACATCGACAGGTGAAACTCCTTTCTCCTTAGCATTTGGTGTTGACGCAGTGGTACCAGTGGAAATTCAAGTGCCCTCATATCGGATCGAACAGTATGATCCCGCGAGCAATCAGGAAAATATCCGACTTCATCTCGATCTCTTGGAAGAGCGAAGAAATGCTTCCCAAGTACGAGTGGCAGCATATCAACAACGTATCGCTCGTTATCGAAATGCAAAGGTTCGACCTAGATCCTTCCAGTTTGGAGATTTGGTTCTAAGGCGAAATCTTGGAGTTCCTGTTCGTTCGTTGGATCCGAATTGGGAAGGCCCATATCGGGTTATTAGGGTTGTGCGACCCGGTACTTATTATCTTGAAGACATGCAAGGGAAGCCTGTACGTCGCCCTTGGCACGTGGAGCATTTGCTACGATACTACCCTTAGATTCGATGTAGTTTATTATAGCATTTTATGAATAAAGTGAAAGATATCTTTTGGCCGCTACTCCATTTATATGGACCTGAATAGCCCTGAAGAGAGTGTTTGCACATCCTCTTGGCCAATTACCTACCTTTGGTAGGACTGAAATCATTACTAGTTGGTTGCTTTTCCATTTGCATGGACCTGAACAGCCTCGAAGAGAATGAATACCATCTCTTGACCAACCTTCTGCCCTTGGTAGAATCAAAATCTCAATCGATAGATCAGTCTATCTCAACGCGGACATGGTCTCACGACCCCCGGATTGAGTCTAATTCATTTTTTCATGAGTTAGTTACTCGCGATTGGTGAGGAGGAATCGCACTCCAAAAGGCGAACACCACAGCTCGTGCCCAAATTAGGGCAGCGAACGGGGTCACATCCTGATCGCGAGCAGCTTAGTTCATGCTCGAATTAAAGGGTCACATCTCTGACAAATCCATTCAAGATTAACAAGCCAAAAATGAAAGATGAAGAGAGAACAGCAACGAAACAGCAATACTTCCAAAAATATCTTTTCATTGATAATCATATGATTACATATACATGAGCGCAGATACAAGAGAAGAAAATAAAAGGAAATCAATCGCTAGGAGGAGCCACCCTCTCGACTTCAGGGCCCATTTCAGGAGCCCCTCCAGCCTGCGTGGCTTCGGTCACCTCGTTCTCGGCAGCAGCTTGCTCTTCTGCAGCGATGATGGTCGCGACTCGACCGAATTCCCCCATATCGAAGGATGGGATCATTCGTTGCACTACTCTCAGTGCAAAGTCTCGACCAGCATCGTATGACTCATATCGTTCATCGTCATACAGCTGCGAAGTCCGGAACTCGGAAACTGCCCGAGTACCTTCCTCCGAGAGCATTTTTACAAGGGCGACTCTCTCCTCGTCCCAGTGGATCGAGTCGTCCTTAAGCTGCGCAAGAGCGGTGCGCTCCCTAGTCAAGTTGTCGTAGGCCTCCTTGAGCTGCGACCTGGCTCCTGCGAATTGCTCCTCTAATGAGATCTTGTCCTGTCGGAAGATCTCCCTCTCTCTCTCTGCCTTCTCCTTCAGACCCGTGAGCTTCGCGTAGTCTGAGTCCAAGGCCTGATACCTGTCGGTCAGGACTTGGATCTTCTCAATGAGGATCTTTTTCTCCTCATCTCTCTTCGAGATCACTGCCTCACGAGCCTTGAGCAGTTGATCTCTTCCTTGAACTGCCTTTTCCAAGGCAGTCCTCTTTCCCTCGGCCTCCTCTATCGTGCGACGGGCGGCAACGATATCACGCCTCGTTCGCAGAATCAGATCTAAACCCTGCACAGAGATGAAAAAGTATAAGATTTCTGGAATGTATCAACAGGTCGAAACAGATCTTGACAGTCTTACCTGAACCATCCTCATCCCCGCTTCAAGGATAAGGTTCTCAGGGCTTGGCTCGGGGGGAGAGCCGAAGGCGTGAGGCGGAACGTTCTCGAACAAGAACTTGCACACAGGGTGGAGGTGGCGTGGAATCGAGTACGTCCTGCTCCCAGACGGTTGGGCAACGACCAAGCCGGTCTGCTCGCGAGGCGGAGGCATGAACTCGCGAGCAGGTCCCTGCTCAGCAGATGGGACCAGTTCCCGAGCAGGAGTTGACTCTTGAGGCTCTACCTGCTCTCGAGCCTCTTCAGCTGGGGGGCAGCTGGACCCCACCCCATCTGGGGAGTTGTCTGCAATGTTGATCACTGGTGGCCCAGGTGCGACCACCAGTGAAGGGATAGTGGGCCCAGCTGGGGCCCCCGCCACGCTCGCGGGAAGGGCAGACTGATCGCTGCCCGCGCGGATGGAAGATTGAGACGGTTCGGCAGGGGCTTTCTTCTGCCTTTTTGAACCTGTGCCCTTCAGACGGGGCAGTAGGCCTCTCTTCTCTCCAGCCTTCGTCATTTCGACTTCTCTCCTGGATATGAGGCCTGCTGCTGCAAGTCGCGAAGGAGATAAGCAAGCCTCGATATGCCTATCTCCGACAGGCACCTTGTACACTCTGACGATCTTCTCGTTGATCCCACCCTTCAAATTCGGTTTCCGCAAAGCTGGGATACCTGCGAGCACAAGTCATGGTCAAAGCGAAACCCTAAAATTTATTCTAAGGAAACTACACAATACGGGATTGTCTACCTTCACAGAAAAATCGGGTCACTCCTGGACCCCTGGAGGAGGCAGACTCCCAGCTCCCGGAAGCATAGAACCACCGCTTCCTCCAGCCGGGATAGTTCGAGGAGGGCTTACCCAACACGAAGTTATCCCGGTGCCAGTAACATAAATAATACCAGCCTTCGCTGGATGGAGCTTTCTTCAGGCGGAACATACGGAGGAACTCCTCCGCCGTGAGTTCCCCGTTGCCAGCCTGAGCCCAAAGGGCAAAGGAGCCCAACACCACCCTCCATCCGTTCACAATAAGTTGCCCAGGGGCAATCTTGTAACTTCGTAATACATCGCGAACAAAGGGATGGAGGGGAAGGCGTACCCCCAAGATGAGCTGGTACTCGTAAAATGCTACGCATCCTGGGGGGGGGGGGAGTCGGGTGTTTCTCCACCTCCGGGCAAGCGGAGAGTTACAGAGGCAGGGATTTGGTATCTCTCCCGGAGCTCAGCCAGCCGGTCCTCCGATAAAACGGAAGGGTACCCGGCTGCTGTGTATCTCCCCGCCGAAACCCTTGCACTGCTGGAGGCAGAGGACTCCGGAGTGGCATCGCCAAGGGGGACAGTGGTCTCGTCAGAGTTCCCAGCCATGGGGAGATGAAAATAAAAGAAGAAGAAAAAGGAAGTAATACCAAGAAAAAGAAAGATTGAGCACCGGAGGAAGAAGAAGAATGGAAAGGAAGGGTTGCAGGATTCTTTCGAAAAAACTTCTGTAGAAACTCAAAGAAATGGCGGACTCCGTATATTTATAGGCAATCATTCCGCCGTATCTGATGGCACGTGGCAGTCCCTTGTTGGACACAGCGCTCGAGCAGGCACGCCCATTAACTCCTCAAACACGTGGCGAGCGCCCCTTCATTTCCCATCAGCGAAAAGGCTGCGAAAAGCTGGCGCTCATTAATTTCAGCCCATCATGAGGGGTGTCATTCTCGATGAAGGTAGCGAGCGGTTTCGTGTGATAGTGAGCTAAGTCCTTTCCTTAAGAATTCTTGACGGCAAGGACTTGGGGGGCATCTGTTATAGGCAAAATGGTGGAGATAAGATTTCACGTGGAATGTCCATTCGACTCTCGAGATCATCTGATCGAGAGTCGAATATTGGACAAGTGCGGGATGTCCATTCGACTCTCGAGATCATCTGATCGAGAGTCGAATATTGGACAAGTGCGGGACGCCCATTCGACTCTCGAGATCATCTGATCGAGAGTCGAATATTGGACAAGTGCGGGACGCCCATTAGACTCCCGAGATCATCTGATCGAGAGTCATAGATTGAAAAATACAGAGCAGCTATTCGCAAGTTCCGAGTCTTCATAAACTGATAGTCAAATACGGAAAAGCTCGATCCGCGAGCATACCTTCTCACAAGTCGTTGAAAGACATTACACCCAAAATATGTACTTGGACTCGCGACCACATTTTAACCTGCGAGCAGCTTTACTACGGGCGTCTCCTTCCTTTTCGGAGGCCATGACTCCCAGCTACGGGCGTCTCCTTCCTTTTCGGAGGCTATGACTCTAACTATGGCTTCCGGCCGGATCCAGTCGGATTTCAAGGGATCACCATCTAGGGGCGTGATTGTTGGAATATATCATTGGGTTGGATCTGACTAAAAAGATAGGATCTTATCCCATGAAATCAGCGGATTCTCAGTATCGTGTGCGACATCAACGGGATTTCGACATTAACAGCACGTAACAGATTGGATTGTTTCAGATCTATATAAGGGGATGGCTCCCTTGAATAGGAGGTACGTACTCATCATTCAATCTGGGTCCCGTTTTGCTTGGCTCCTCTTCTGTGGCCTAACTTAAGCGTCGGAGGGCTAACGGCTGGTCCCCAGCCACCCTTATTCGCTGTCTTGTTTCAGGTCTGGTGGTGGAAATCCCTCCCGGAGCGAAGGAGAAAAGCCGGAGGATCTCGTTACAAAATCTGACATTAACAACAACAATCTTCAATTCAGCAAAATCCAGTCAATTTCCAGCAAGTTCCAGTTCAACCTTCAGTACAGTCTCCAGTTCAGTTACCATCATTTCAAGCACAAATTCATCAGAATCCAGTTCAATCATCAAACCAATTTCAGCAACCCGCGGTTGCTTTTCAGCAAGCCCATAGGGTCGAAGACATCGACCACTATGCCGAAGAAGAACATGCCTTACTCCAGGAGGCACCAGTCGCTCGAACAGATCACTCAGGACTGGACGAGTTGCGGGAGCAGTTCCAGATCTTGCAAAATCAGCTTCAGCGACAGCAAGGAATCGACTTACCTTCGACCAAGTTCAGAGACTTGTGTCCTTTCCCAGATGCTCGGGTACCTCAAAACTTTGAGGTTCCAAAGTTCAAAAGATACGACGGCAGCGGTTGTCCCACAGCACATCTCAAGGCCTTCTGTGGAGAGCTGAGTGCAATCTCAGGAAACGAAGGGGCCCTCATTCGATTGTTCCAAAAATCTCTGAAGGGCAATGCCCTAGATTGGTACACTTCATTGGACTGCCACCGCATCAGAACATGGGAACAGCTCTCCCAGGCTTTCGTCGACAGATTCGCATATAATCTCAACATGGCACCCAGAAGAGCCGACCTCGCAGCACTCAGGCAAAGGAGTGATGAAACACTATCAGCTTATGTGGGACGTTGGCGAGCTATGGCAGCCAGAATGCGGACACCCATCGACGATGAAGAACAAATCTCCATGATTGTTCATTCAACATACCCAGGCATATCCGGGTATCTCATCTCGCATCCATATGCGAATTTCTCACAATTGATCCGTGCTGGAGAGCAAGTTGAAGCAGGAATCCGGGCCGGGACGATCTCCCCATGGCCTCATCAAGCCACTCCAATCAAGAGGAACAGAGTGGAAGGAAGACCTATCGGGCACGGGAATGGAAACCACAATGGTTCTCCTCCCCGCCCAACAGAGGTAAACAACATCAACACCGCTGCTCAAGGAAATCAACGTGCTCCCCCACAAGGACGTCAACAGTATCAGCAGAATCAAGTTCAGCATCAGCCTCAGCGATATCAGCCACAACCGAATCCTCAGCCACATCCACCTCGACAACAGCAGCAGTTCAGGGGAAATGGCCAATACTCATACCAGAACAGGCAGAATTACAGGGAGTTCAGGAAGTTCACTCCACTCAGTCAACCACTTAGTCAAATCATGACTACGCTGGTACAAAAGCAGTTACTCACTCTGATGACACCTAGGCCTCCGCCTCATCCTCTGCCTCCGAATTACCGAGAAAATGAGTACTGTGCCTACCATCAAGGGCGTGGCCACGCCACTGACCGATGCTATACTTTGAAGAATGCCATACAGGATCTGATCGACGACCGAAAGATCGTCATCTCGGTTCCTGGAACTTCTCCAGCAGCTTCCACCAACATCCTTCAGAATCCTCTGCCTCAGCATCCAACGGACCCCAGTTCGTCTCGTGGCCCTGCCGTCAATAGTATAGAAGAAGGGGACCATATCGATCGCTTCTTCTCCCCTATTCAGTCCATTCATGCCTACACTTATGAGCCAACAAATCCTCCTCCAGTCTTGCAAGGGGCAAGTCCCTTTCTTCCTTCAATCTCCGAGCCAGTAGTGCTTGAAGGAGCACCTCCATATGATATACCAGTTGTTCAAAGGGCACCTTACAACCATTCAAGCTGGGAACCAGTCGTCCTGGAAGGAGCACCATCATACATTGAGCCCACATACGAACCTGTCATCTTGCAAGGGGCAACTCCAGAACAATCCAATCCGCAATGGAAGGATTATACTCATCAGCAGCAAGAGCCCGTTGTCTTGGAAGGATCTCTTCCAGTCAAGCCTGTCATATTGCAAGGGGCAAGTCCCGGAGGCATATCAATCACGCTACGGCAGCTCGGACGAACAGAGAAACCTCCTACCATATCAAGAGGACCAGTATTCATTCCATGGGAGCCTCCTGCCCCAGGAACAGTCAAGCCAGGACCACGACCTTATGTGGTCTATGAAGACAAGCCTCGATACTACCCCCTTCAGCACAGGCAACAATGTAGTTCTCAAGGCAAAAGCTCTATACGAGGAAGATCTGGTACCCACACCAGCACCGTTGCAAGAACCAGTGGTCCTAGAAGGCAAAAGGGAGGAAAACTACAAAGAGGTTCCATGGCACTATCCAGAATGTGCGGAAGTGGGAAACATGAATCCCAACGGGCGTTGCATCCGAAGAGATAATCAAAACAGAGGAGATCCCAAAGGCGTCCTCTCAGGCCTCGGCAGCAAAAATGAAGCCGCATACGATGTAGCAACTCAGCTCAAGTCAATCCCTGCACAAATCTCAGTATGGGAGCTACTCTGCACATCTCGCATACACCGAGAAATGTTTGCCAAGACCTTGAATGATGCTCATGTCTCCTCCGATATGGCACCAGAGATGATTGCATTGATGATTGGACAGCTACTGGCTCCGCGCGCCATCACCTTCACAGACAATGAGTTGCCACCAGAAGGACGCGATCATGGGCGATCCCTCAACATAGCCTTACGATACAAAGACCTCTGTGTTCCGCTGGTCCTTATCGATAATGGCTCAAGCTTAAATGTTTGCCCACTCAAGACCGCGGAACGCCTGGGAATCAGTCCTTCTTCATTCCGACCCAGCACCATATGCGTCAGAGCATTTGACAACACCCGCCGATCAGTGGAAGGGGAAGTCGACATAGAGGTACAGATAGGCCCGGAAGTCTCCACCATCACATTCCAAATCTTGGATATATCAGCCTCTTTCAACATGCTGCTCGGACGGCCGTGGCTGCACAAGGTTGGAGCTGTGCCATCAACCCTGCATCAACGAGTGAAGTATATCTGTGGAAATCAAGTGATCTCTATCCATGCAGAGAAGGAGCTCATCATTCCTTCCAATGCTACTGCCACTGAACCAGACATCCCGGTCATCGATATCCAGCACTCTGAAGAAGACATCCCGTTTCACAGTTTCGAATTCGAGACTGTGAACTCTATCGCCAATCCAGAACCGATAAGGGTGGACCGTGTCTTTTCACCGGCAGAGCGTCTGAGCCTCAAATACCGAATGAAGAATCACTTCAAGTCCAGAAAGGTATCGCTAGTATATAACCAACGCAAGTGGGGACTCGGATACAAGTCAACCTTCATGGACAAGAGAAGGAAGAAATTTCGGTGCTCACCCATCCAATTCGTCAAGCCAGGAGAACCTTGCAAAGATCCAGGAGGGAATCAACCGACTGCACTACATAAAGGCCTCCCGATGAGCCTAGTTTGGGCCACGTGGCCCCCCATTCGATGGGATCAGATTCTCGAACCCTCTAAGCCTCCAGAAGAAGGAGGAAATGATGAAGACGAAGAAGGAAGACAAATACAGCAGCTTCAGGACCAGGTTACTCTGACACCTGCTCCCAACCAGGGGCACAACCTGCCCACTTCAAACAGCCAGGGGCACAACCTGCCCACTTCAATCAGCAAGGGGCACGACTCGCCCATCTCATCACCAATTAGCAAGGGGCACGACTTGCCCATCTCTGCAAAGTCAACATCATCAATCATCAGCCAGGGGCAGAAGCAGCCCATCCATTGGACCAAGAAAGGGAAGTGGCCAGCCCTAGATTGGTCTGATGTCCAGGTTCCAAACTTGTGTCTAGCTGTGGAACCAGACGAACTGCAATGCGAGGTAAGTGATCCGGGAGGGACTGAGTACGACTCAGATCTCGAACCTGACCAGCAAGAAGTCATGGTCATTGGGCCAGATCAGTGACTCTTCGCCCAAATCATCAACCCCCACCTCTTCAAGGGAGGAAGTGTGGGGTCCTGAATGGTCATCTGTTCCCCTCACTTTTGAATCAGCCAAAGAGCCATCTGAGGGCTCTGGCTTCCAAAAAAAAACGCCTGTTTAGGCAGCGACCGGAACTTTGGAACAAGTTGGGCTCAATCATGGTCTGCAATGCCCGCTTGTTCAAAGTCCCGTGAATTTCAAAAAGCCAAAAAAATCAAAAACTTTCAAAAGCCAAAAAAATCTAGTATTTCCATTTCAGAAAAATCTCAAAAATCAAAAAATATTTCTTTTCCTGCATTCAATAGTGTGCCAAGTTCGTCTAAAGAGTCGCATGAGTTTGAAGTCGAATCATATGATTTCGACATCGAATTAGACTTTGAGCTCATGGGTCTGGACGAAGCTCGGGACGAGGAAGATGATGATCCAGCTCCCGAACTTGAGGATCTCCTCAAAAAGTTCGAATCTAAAGCCAATGTTGTAGCCGATGATTTCGAGATAATAAACTTGGGGACGCCTGAGATCCCTAGGGAAGTACGCATTGGAAAATCGTTGCCACCTGAGATGAAACAGAAAATGATAGAGTTCCTAGCTCCAAGATTGTCCAACTTCGAGTTCTCATATGAAGACATGCCGGGGCTCGATGAAGAGCTCGTTGTACACCATCTGCCAACCAAGGCAGATATGAAGCCAGTGAAGCAAAAACTCCGAAGAATGAAGCCAGAATGGGCTCTGAAAGTCTGAGATGAAGTCATCAAGCAATACAACGCGGGATTCTTGGTAGTCTCCAACTACCCTGAATGGCTCGCCAACATCGTGCCAGTACCGAAGAAGGACGGCAAGGTTCGAATGTGCATCGACTTCCGAGATCTCAACAAAGCCAGTCCAAAAGATGACTTCCCTTTGCCACATATCGACACTCTGGTCGACAACACCGCTGGATACAAGATCTTCTCATTCATGGACGGGTTCTCAGGTTACAATCAGATCAAGATGGCCGTCGAAGATCGTGAGAAGACATCATTTATCACTCCCTGGGGAACCTTCTGTTACAGGGTGATGCCGTTCGGTCTGAAGAACGCAGGAGCAACATATCAGCGAGCAATGACAGCACTATTCCACGACATGATGAACAAAGAGCTCGAAGTATATGTGGACGACATGATCGTCAAATCTCGCACAATGGAAGGACACTTTGAAGATCTGAAGAAGTTATTCAACAGATTAGAAAAGTACAAGCTCCGCCTCAACCCTCAGAAATGTGTCTTCGGTGCAATGGGAGGTAAGCTCCTCGGCTTTATGGTGAGCGAAGATGGCATCAGGGTCGACGAGACCAAAACCAGAGCAATCATCGAGATGCCCCCTCCTAGAACAGAGAAAGAAATTCGTGGCTTCCTCGGCAGAATTCAATACATCAGTCGCTTCATCGCACAGCTCACACCCATCTGTGAGCCCATATTCAAGCTCCTTCGGAAGAACGTCCCAAAAGAATGGAATGACGATTGCCAAGTCGCCTTCAACCGCATCAAGAAATATCTCATGAATCCTCCAGTCCTAGTGCCTCCCACTCCTGGACGACCACTATTGTTATACATCTCGGTAGCAGCAGAAGCCATTGGCTGTGTCCTCGGCCAACACGACTGAAACCGGGAAGAAAGAACAAGCAATATACTATTTGAGTCGAAAGTTCACCGACTACGAGACCAGGTATTCCCCGATCGAGAAGACTTGCCTCGCCCTAGTCTGGGCAACTCAGCGACTCCGTCAATACATGATTGCATTCCCTATTCTCCTTCTCGCTCACATGGATCCGCTCAAGTACCTGTTCGAGAAACCGGCACTCACTGGAAGGATAGCTAAATGGCAGCTACTCTTGTCTGAGTTCGACATCACCTATGTCACTCAAAAGGCAATCAAGGGACAGGCCCTCGCCGATCATCTTGCGGCTCACTCTCTCCTGGACTATCAAGCCGCTCAAGACATTCTTCCCTGATGAAGATCTCTTGCTCATTGAAGAGGATGAAAAGAAGAAAAAAGATGAATGGACGTTATTCTTCGACGGCGCAGCAAATTCTAAAGGGAGTGGTATTGGAGCAATCCTCTACTCTCCAGATGATGTCCCTATTCCTATCTCGAGGCGCATCGCATTCGAGTGCACCAACAACATGGCAGAGTACGAAGCATGCATCGCTGGCTTAAGGGAAGCCATAATCTTGGGCGTCAAGAAGCTACGAGTATTTGGAGACTCACAGCTTATCATCAATCAGACCAATGGCGAATGGAAGACCAAAGACGAGAAGTTGATACCATATCATGTGTATCTTGACAATCTGATCGAAGAATTCAAGGAAATCACCTTCTCATACATGCCCAGAGCCAAGAACCAGTTTGCAGATGCTCTCGCCACGCTCGCATCAATGCTCGAGATCCCAAAAGGAGCTTCAGAATGGGAGCTCACAGTCGAAATTCAAGAAGAACCTGCTTTTTGCCTGCAAATAGAAGAAGCCGAAGCTGTCCCTGACAAACCCTGGTATGCCGACATCAAGCAATATCTCGAAACCCAGGAGTATCCAGAGTCAGCAACAGCAACAGATCGCCGAACCATCCAACGTTTGGCCGGCCAGTTCACCATCAGTGGCGAAGTTCTCTACAAGCGATCCTATAATCACATCCTCCTCCGATGCGTCGATGAAACAGAAGCTGCAAAGATCATGAAAGAAATACACGAAGGAATCTGTGGCCCACACATGAATGGGCACATGATGGCAAAGAAGATTCTACGACTCGGCTACTACTGGCTCACCATGGAGACAGACTGTTGCAAGCACGTCAGAAAATGCTTCAAGTGTCAGGAGCATGCGAATCAAATCCATGCCCCATCATCAGAGTTATACAACCTAACCACCCCCTGGCCCTTCTCCATGTGGGGGACTCGACATCATCGGCAAGATCAGTCCCAAAGCATCAAATGGTCACGAGTACATACTTGTGGCAGTCGACTACTTCACCAAGTGGGTAGAGGCAGCCTCCTACACCACGATTGCAGCATCTCAAGTGATCAAATTCATGAAGAACAACATCATATGCCGGTATGGAATCCCTAATGCTATCATCACAGATAATGGGACCCCGTTCGTCAACAAGAAGATGGATGACTTCCTCAGCAAGTTCAAGATCCAACGTCATCGATCAAGCCCCTACCGTCCCCAGATGAATGGTGGGGTAGAAGCCGCAAACAAGACAATCGTCAGGATACTCGAGAAGATGGTCGTGACCTATCGAGATTGGTCAGATATGCTCCCATATGCACTTTGGGCCTATCGAACGTCTGTACGGTCTGCTACGGGCGTTACTCCTTTCGAGCTTACTTACGGAATGGAAGCAGTTCCTACCAGTCGAGGTGGAAATACCATCACTACGAGTGTTACTCGAAAGCGGAATTGAAGAAGGAGAATGGCAACAGGCCAGATTCGATCAGTTGCAGCTAGCAGATGAAAAACGCATGCGTGCACTAAGTCATTCACAGTGCTATCAGAAAAGGATCGCTCGGGCTTACAACAAGAGAGTCCGAAAAAGGAGCTTCAAGGTAGGCGACATGGTCATGAAGAAGATTCTACCGTCGCACCTTCCAGATCCCAGAGGAAAGTTCAAACCCTCGTGGGACGGGCCACTGATCATCAGAGAAGTACTTCCTGGAGGCGCCCTCAGACTCACCAGCATGAGAGGGGTGGATCTTCCTGAGCCAACCAACGCCGACAACGTGAAGATCTTTCACGGGTAAGTCATTCTGACCTTATCAAGAGTTACTTTAATAGAGCTGAAGTCAAGAGGTCGAAGCTAAGACCTCTGAGAAATCATTCCCATCCACCAACAAGTGTTTCAAATAAGGGGATTCAAAAAGAAAAAAAAAGAGAAAAAGAATGCAAAAGAAAAAGAAAAAGAAAAGAAAAGAAGAAAAGAAAAAGAAAAAGGGAAGCCAAAGCAAGGCACCCAAGAAAAAATCAACCCAAGAAGAAACACAGTCATCCATCCATCCATCTCAGAGGGGTCTTTAGCAAAGACCGACAGCTCTATTATCGTAACTCAGGATAAGGGCTGAAAGACTGCCATCGGCCGGCAACGACGGATTCCCGACCTCTAGCCGCCGCAGTTATCCAGAGATCCAAAAAAAAAAAAAGAAGAAAAAAGAAAATGTGTGCCTAAACAAAGAGGGCGGAGTGAAAACCCGAAAGGGCGCTCCGAGTAAAAACAGTGGGCATACAGCGGACTTGGTGAAAACCTGAAAGGGCGCCAAGGGTAAAAACAGTACAGCTGCCAAGGGGCAGGCAAGACCAAATACCCGGGACGTGGTGAAAGCTCGAAAGGGCGCCACGGGCAAAAATGACGGGAAAAAGCCGGCTGTGGTGAAAACTCGAAAGAGCACTACAGGCAAAAATGGCTCAAAAAAAAAAAAAAAAAAAAAAAAAAAAAAAAAAGAAAAAATAAAAGTGCAGGTACCAAGAAAGCAGACGGTCCAGATCAGTTCAAGCGGTTACAGTTCAAGAACAAGAAGAAGTGCAGTCAGGAGCGAAGAAATCTACAAACTCTGACAATCTCAGGAAGCAAGAGATTCTATTGCCTACATCTCTAGGGAACCAAAGGATCAAGCAAGTTAAATCTCGAGACATCGGTCAAATCATTGACCGAGCCCCAGTTCTGATTCCTATATCCTGACACAAAATCCAGACACACTCACAAGACAACTCATGGCATAGTAGATTTTCAAACAGTTTTTTCTCTTTTCAATTAAATATATTTCTCTTACACATATCATCTCTTTCAAAAATACAAAAAAATGCATCATCATCAATCATATATGCAAAAATCAGTGTGCAGGTGGCCAACACAATCAATCTCTACCCTCCTCCTCGGCCACATCAGGTGAGTCCTCTGACTCATAAAAAGATAGTCTCGCTCTCAACCTGCTCACCTCCATACGCAGGTAATGCACCTCATCGCGCTCAAGGGTACGGATCGCTGTCTCCTCATCAGACAACCTCCGATCGGCAGCCAATCTCCTCGACATCATCTCGCAATGATACCGAAGTGCAGAGATCTCAGACAGCAGATGGCCATGAGTGGCAAAAAAGGAAGCCAGGATCGACAAAAGGGCGCTCCTCAAAAGGTTCATATGAACCAGATGAAGAGCCAGCATCTCCAAGAATATCCTGCTCATCCTCATCAGCAGTCTGGTGCCAACAAGGGATACGTCGATACAAAGACTGCTCAGCAGCCCAGTACTGATATGGGGCGGTCGCCATCGAAAAAAGTCCGCAGCTCAAATCCCAACAAATCAGCTGTCAAATAACTCGCCCAGGAACAATCAATCCGGGTCCTGAAGTCAGAAGATCTAGAGGGGAGTACTCGACGCCCGATACCCGTGAAAGCAAAATGAGGAACATCCTGCTCATACCCAAACTGCCGCAGGAACCGGATCGGATGGTAAGAAAAGTAGGATCGAAAGCCTACCAACATCAGAGGATGGCGGTGTGCATCGCAAAGCACTGGAGGAAGTGAAAGCCAAGATGACTCCCAACGAACGTTCCAGTCACGAAGTTCAGCGAACATCCTGCGATACAAGGGCTCGCTCATCCTAGCCGTATGCGGAAGGAACTCCAGGATATAACGCATGATGTCAGAGCCCGGGATGCCAGGAAGAGGTACAGGAACGGTCAGAGAAAGATGTTCCCATAGCCATACCTGATCACAGAAAGTAAAAGAAGTTCAGCTAAAGCAAAACAATTCCTAGCAAAGCAAGAAGAAAAAAGGTGCAGAAAAGATACCTGAAGGAAAGCACAACAGCCGCGAAGAACACGAGTGCGGCCCAGGGCACAGTCGGTCAGCCCATCGAATAGCTCGGCCAAGATGAGAGAAATGATCCCCTGCCGACGGACAGCTCGGCTCATCACCTCAAAAAGCAAAGGAGTCTGGGACCTGCGTCATCCCGAGAACAGCACCTCAGCAATCAAACAGAACATCAGTGCGTTCCGAGCAAAGGTGGAACCAGCCGTACTCTGAGGACCCGAAAAAAGATCATACAGCAAGTCCAAAGAGAACACTACAGCATCCTGGCCACTAGCTGCAGGTCGAACAAGATAAGGGATCCCAAACCAGTTCTGCGGTGTAGCAGTCTTCGGCGATGTCTTCGGCGAAAAGTACTGAGTATAATCCAAGGGTAAGCCTGTCAAGCGTGCAAGCTCCTCCAAAGAAGGCCCCATCTCCATATCATTGAACGCAAACAAGTTCAACGAAGGGACCCAGTCAATCAAGGCAGCTCCGAGCATCCTCCAGTCAATGTCAACTCTAGCCATATGAATCAGACTGCCAAAGCCATAAGACTCCAAATCTCGAATCTCATAAGCTGACAAGCTATCAAGCCAAGCAAGCAGTCGTGGCGAGCAAGAAGAACGAGGAAACAGCTGACAAGTCCTCACCGGTATCCCCTCCAGCACAAAAGGCCCAGAAATCGAGGACAACTCATCAAGGATCGGAAGGTCAACGGGCGAAGGAGAAGGAAAAGCTGGAACCTCTGCAGACTCGACAGCCCCTGACCTGTCCCCAGTAACGGCAATGTCTGATATAGTCGCATCACTGTCTGAAACTGTCATAACCTCAGCCGTATGAGAAGACTCGCCCACCTCATGAACAGAATGCGCAAAAGACCGACGACCAAGGGAAGGACAATGCTCTCCATCAAAAGGACTATCAGTGAAGATCACACCGCACATCGTGACATCCTGGCTGATCTGACCGTCAAAGAATACATCTGAACCATCCAAAAGGGTCCCGGTTACCCCGATCGAAGAATCAACGGCCAGATCCGGACCTGCGGCCCTCTCCAGTAGGAAATCATGAATCCAATCATCATCCTGGCCCTCATCCAGAGCATCCAAACCGTCAAAGGTACCATCTGAGCCATCCATACTATCCAGACATGAGATCAGCCTATCTATGTCCATCATGGTCCCATCACCACCGTCCATCACATCATCCATGGGGCCCACACTCAAGGGATGCATAGCCTCACCTATGTCCCATCCCATCATCCCATCTATACCATCCATTCCTCCCATAATGAGGGGCCCATTCAAGTCTGAAAATCCAGCCATCCCACCATTAATGGAGCCATTCAAAGCTCCACCAACCACCATCCCTAGCCCCTCATCAATGCCCCCTCTTAATGCCCCATCTACCCCATCCATTAAAGGCATTTCCCCATTATCAAAGCTCAGTTGAAGATCTGAAGTGTGGGACCCATCTTGGACAGCCCCCACAGCCCATAAATCTCCACCATCCATTGCCCAAGAAAGGACAAACCAAGAAAAAGACAAAAGGAGGATGAAAGAAGAGACAAGGAAGTGATTCATGGATGAATCGAAGAATCGGATGCAGAGAATGTGGGGGACAGGAAAAAGGGACAGCAGAGGATGTCCGAACCAGGGCCAGCCCAGGCCGCTCAAGAGGCGAGCCTTGGGCGGCCTGCCCTGGGCCGCCCGTACGGACGCAGATCCCCTCTCTCCGCGGGATTGGCTCCGGGGCTTTTGGTAGGTGAGGCTAACAATCCACGTCAGCAGATGGCGCTCCGTGGGCCGCCCAAGGCTCCGGTCCACTCCAGATTTCGACTGAAGATGATCAAGATCATACAAAAGGTGCCCCACTGGTCCAATCATGAAGCAATGTGACCGGAATAGGGCTGATCAAGCCAAAGAGAAGGAAAGGTGATCAAGTGGGGGCCACAAGCAATCCAAGCCATTCAAAGACTAGATCATCATGATCCAAACCATTGAAGAACCTACACAAGTCATGGAGCAACAAGATCAAAGGGCGGATCATTAAAAGAAGGGCCAGAATCCAAGATCTAGTCATCAAGTGGGCCCACAAAGCCAAATCAAGCGATCAGAGACGTTCAAGCCATCATCCACACCATGAGAAGCATTCCTAACCTCACAAATCATCAAAAGAAGTGCCCCAAAGTAAAGCTAAGGTCTCAAGTGGGCCCACAGGGCCAAATCCATCAATCTGAACCATTCAAGGGCCAAATCATCAAGATCCAAACCGTTGGAAAGCTTACTCAAGTCATGGAACAGCAAGATCAAAGGTTCGATCATCAAAAGAAGTGCCAGAATCCAAGATCTAATCATCAAGTGGGCCCACAAGGCCTAATCAAGCAATCTGAACCATTCAAGTCATCACCCATGCAACTAAGCAGTCTCAAATCATGAAGGAATGAGTCAAGAGTCAAAGCATCCAGACATCACCAAGGAATTTGGGAGAAATCAAAGCCTGTATATTCATCCAAAAGGGCTTGATACAAAAAGGGACAAAAACAAAAATACAAGGCCATATAAAGCAGAGCCAGCTACAAGTCACCAACATAATCATCATCGCCCCTCCTCGCGTCCCGCTCCCGACTATAAAGATCCATCAAAGGAGCAGTCACTGAACCTCCAGCATACCTGCGACGGCCACCTGGAACGTAAAGCGAAGGAAGCAAAGGCCCCTGGCCAAATAGCAGATACCACTCGTCATAATCACGATCCGGGATCGTGAAACGGAAGCCAGGCTGGCCCACCAGAGCCTCAACTCTCTCATCAGCTGGCATCCGAGCAGCTGGAGGAGGTGCAGAACAGGGGACCCGAGTTACCCCAGTGACTTGCCGAAGCAATCTCTCTCCCAAGTACCATTGGAAGGACTCAGCGTCAGAAAGCATAATACGGAGACATGAAGCATCGTATGCCTCCACGCGCTGGGGTGTGTAGTAGAGAGGGAAACTAGCGTACGGCATCCGGGCAAACTGCAGCAGAAGAGGTTACCACGATCAGTTACAAGTACAGTACAAGGACAAAGACAAGCAGGATACTTACGTCCTCAACGGTCAGCCCGTCTATATCAGCACGCCAATTGTCCCCGGGAACTCGGGAGTTTCGCTGAAGATTCTGCTGATGCCAGTACATGTGGCGATACTGAGCGGGTTCAATGTCATCTCGCATCCTCGGCGCAAGATGCGGAAAATGGTCATAAAAGCAAGTCTGGATGAAAGTACATTTAATGATCAGAGAGAGAAAGGAGGCAAACGGCTCCAAAGAGGATGAAAGAAGAGGTACCTCAACAACAGGCCAGAAGCCTGTGAAGGACCGGCTATGCCGACAGGTCTTGTCCAGACCTTGAAAGAGACGGGTCAGGATGGCCCCATTCCAGTTATAGGGGTGATGAAGATCCTCGACTAAACGAAGAAATTTAGGATCAACTCTCTCATTCGCATGGCAAAAAAGAAAGGATCCAAAAGCATAAGTGATCATGGCCCGCGCCTTGTGGAGGGCCTCTCGCTCGGTGGTAGGGACGACGGAAGCAAAATTATTGTAAAACCATCGCATCTTCACTTGATGGCCTTGGAATTCACCCTCAGGAGGGACGTCACCGACAAGCCGCAGCCAATCAGTGGAAGAGAGGGGAGCTAAAGAGCTAACTTGAGGGACAATTGCCCCATGAAATGGGAAACCTATCTGCATGTAAATGTCCAAAGGGGTTATCCCCCATTCTCCACAAGGAAGCTGGAAGGTGTGGGTCTCATCCCGCCACCTCTCACAAAGGGCCGCAAGCATCATGCGGTTGGCGTCGTTGTTATGGAAGCGTAGGGTGAGGAGGCCAGCAAAAGGAGTACCATCTAGTACTCGCTCAAGCAAGGGCTGTGGCTCCTTCATCCAATTGTCCCAGCGATCCCTGGTACCTCGACCCTTGATGGCAGGAAGAGGTTGATGCTCCATAGCTAGGGAACACATGTGGTCCCCCCGGCGGACAATGAAAGCAGGATCATCCTCGTCAACCACTTGGTGGCCCCTGGTACCATCCGCCATGGAATCCTACAAGCTTGGCAAGGTAAGTCCCTATCCTTTACCCATTAAAATCCAAATTCTCATCCAAGAAACCCATGGGATTGGACTCACATTCAAATGCAAAATCTAAAGTCCAACTCCATGTGTCACTTAGGATATGTGTTGGACCCATTGGAAAAAGTAAGGCCTGCCTTAAAGAAGGTGGCATGGCATGCCTCAGGTAAGAAAAGTCCATCATCTAAGGACACATTTTGGACAACAAATGCACTCAAGTGCCATGAAATCAACTAAGGATGAGAGTCCTACTGCACATGAGAAGTTCCTCTTCAAAGTCCACATGTAGCCAAGGATTGACTCACTTTTATGCCAAGGTCATGATTCTCACTTAGGATGTCTCCATCTTTTTACACATATGCATGGACAAGTAGGGAATAGAAAGGAAACGGGCCCCCAAGAGCAACCCAAATGCCTCATCTCAATGGATTGGAGAAAGCACATAGCCCACTTTGGAGAATATTAGAACCCATTCATGGGTTAACCATGGGCAACCTTATGTGCCTCATCTTGATGAAAGTTTTGACCATGAGAATACAACAAGGAGGTCTACCCACAAACATATGAATCAAAGAAGCTAAGGGTAGAAAGTCGATGCACATAGCCCACATGAAGAATCAAAGTTGAAAATGCCCATGAAAAGGCAAGTTTGGGCAACTTATGTGCACCAACTTTTTCACCAAAAGGGAGACCATTTGAGCACAAAAGAGCATGGCTTGATGAGTCACCCAACCATCATGAAAATGGATAAGAATGGTACACATAGCCCACTTGAATATCAAAATCCAAAATGTCCCAAGGCATGGGACAAAAATGGGTAACTTATGGGTACCATTCCTTCTCACAAATGGAAGAAGAAATCACTCATACTTGAATGATGATGGGTGATCCACCAAGCCCCCATAGAAAAGATCAAGGACCCATGGTTGTATGGGTAGCTCACTTGAGAATCATCCATTTGAGGTTGATAACATCTAAGGGAAACTCTTGAAAACCACAATCCTACCACAAAGAAAACCATTTGAACTTAGTGAGATTGTGGGAACAACTCACTCATGGGACTTGTAGATGGTCAAGTAGCTCAAGTCCTCCATCCATCAAAGAAAGAGCATGAAAAGAAAAAAAAATCCACATGGACAAAGTGTAGTGGGGCACACATGGTTCAAAAAAGTGTCCAAATTCCAAAGAAGGCCCAAAAGCCCATCCACATGAAAAACTCCAAGGAGCCCACCACACTTTGTGCAAAGATGTACATCATAATCAAAGAAATAGTGGAAGACTTGGGCTACTTGTCCATATAAGCCCACCTAGGAAAACTAGCCCACTTGAGATCCAAAATGAAGAATGGGCTAGCCACCTTGATCCATACACATGTAAAGAAAGATGGGGTCACCCAAAGTGAGCCCCATGAGCCCAAAACTTGAGATGGGCCCTACCATGCCTATGGGCCCAAATCTTGAAAAGAAGAGGGAAAAGAAAGGATAATTCCAAAGGAAAAATGACAAAGGCAAGAAAGCATGAGGGAGCCCAAAATGAAGCATTGGGCCCATCAAATACACCAAGGGCCATGACTTCACTTTGAGCCCATTTGATACACATGAAAAGAGGCCCAACTCCCATGAAAAAGATAGAGTATTTTGCCATGCACACTTGATGACATGGCAAAATTACTCCTTACATGCACATGGAGGGAGTGTGAAAAAGGAAAAAAAATGATGAAGTGGAGAGCTTGCAATGTCCTTCTCCATGCACCACCTTTGAAAGACTTGAGATCTAAGAAAAGATCAAGAATGCTTGGGCCCACCTTCACACCCCTTTGAATAGCTACATGAAAAAGAAAAAGGATCATGAGAAGAGACAATGAAGATGGAAAAGGACAAGAAAGAGAAAGGAAGTGGTCCATACCTTTACCACTCACCAAAGAAGGACCACCTTGCTGTCCTAAGATTTCTCTAAGGCCCACCACTTGAAAAGAGCAAAGGACCACCAAAGAAGAGAGAGGAAACTTGAAGAAAGAAAGAGTATGAGAGAGAGAAGAGAGAGATTGCACGTTTGAGGGGGGGAGGGTGCCCCATGTTATATAGAAAAGGGGAGGGCACCCTTTTACCCAGCCCCCTGAAGAGACCAGGAGGCACAGACCGGTCGGGCGGCCCATGGGAGGCCGTCCTAGCCTCTACCTAGGTGAAACGACCTCCCTCTCCCTCTCCTTGGGAAGAACTCCTCCTTGGGAAGGGTGGTTGCAAGTGAATCTTGTACCTTCATGTAAGAATGAAGTGATGGAAGAGAATGGTGAGAAAAAAGAGAAAATCTCACCAAGATCTCATCTCATGAGAAATGGGTGAGAAATTGGGTGGATGATGTGGAAAAGTTCCATGGAATTTCCAAGAAAAAGAAAGAAGAGTTTGACTTGGTCAAACAATGATCTCAACCATCCAAAGGCATGACCAGATGATCCAAACCATTCCAAGAAGAATCCCAAGAATCTCCGCCCTTGATTACTGTTCACATGTATAAGTCTGGTCCGAAGACCTTAAACTACGTCGGGATCAACATCCCGAGAGATTTTCAATAAAAGTCGGCGTCGGTCTTGTTTGCTCACATCAAGATCAATGACTCCGGACATTTTCAAAAATCATAAAAATATATTACTAGCCCCGCTTTTAAAGTTGTGGTCCGAAGACCTTAAACTACGTCGGGATCAACATCCCGAGAGATTTTCAATAAAAGCCGGCGTCGGTCTTGTTTGCTCACATCAAGATCAATGACTCCGGACATTTTCAAAAATCATAAAAATATATTACTAGCCCCGCTTTTAAAGTTGTGGTCCGAAGACCTTAAACTACGTCGGGATCAACATCCCGAGAGATTTTCAATAAAAGCCGGCGTCGGTCTTGTTTGCTCACATCAAGATCAATGACTCCGGACATTTTCAAAAATCATAAAAATATATTACTAGCCCCGCTTTTAAAGTTGTGGTCCGAAGACCTTAAACTACGTCGGGATCAAGATCCCGAGGGATTGTCAATAAAACCGGCATCAGTCTTCTTCAAGATCTGGTGGCTCCGGACATTTTCAGAAAACCAAAAAAATATATACATCACTTGTACAGTTTCGGGTCCGAAGACCTTAAACTACGTCGGGATCAAGATCCCGAGGGATTTTTAATAAAAATGGGTATCGATCTCGACCATCAAAATCAGAATCGATGACCCAAAATATTTTTCAAAAAAGAAAACAAAAAAATGCCTTTCCCCTTTTACTAAGTCTGGGTCCGAAGACCTTAAACTACGTCGGGATTAACGTCCCGAGAGATTTTTAATAAAAACCAGCATCAATCCCAGCCTTTCAGGCCAAGATCTGATGATCTGGATCATTTCGAAAAACAAAAAATGTGTTTGCCCCCTCTTGTACATGTTTCTGGTCCGAAGACCTTAAACTACGTCGGGATCGACATCCCGAGAGATTTTCAATAAAAACCGGCATCAGTCTGGATTGTCCATCCGCTGACACCGGACATTTTTCCAAAAAAAAAAAAAAAACATGTTTGCCCCTCTTTTGTACAGTTTCATGGTCCGAAGACCTTAAACTACACTGGGATTAATTTCTCGGGGGACCTTTCTCGCTTTCAACTAAAAACCGGCATCGGCCTCGACCGTTGGGATCATGGTTCGATAACCCGGATCATCTCAAAAATATCAAAAATATTTTAAAGCTTTTCATAAAAACCAGTGTCAATCTCGATTACTCGAGTTGAAGTCTGGAACCTTTTCAAAACAAAAAAAATATATATATACAATATAAAACAAAAAAGTTTTCACCACCAGTTTCGATCCACCAATTCATCCCCAGCGGTCCGAAGACCTTAAACTACACTGGGATTAACTTCTCGGGGGCTTTCTTTCCTAACCTGTTCCAGGCATGGCTGACACTTGATCGTACGGGTGTCTGGAATCTCTTAAACAGGTAAAGGCTGAGGCGGGCAGAACTCCGCAATCCTGTTCGTGTTGAACGCACCGTGATAGACAACCTTGAGTTGGAAGTCGCTGTTGAAGCTGACGGATGTTCCCTGTTCCTAGAACTCATGAAGGGGATTAAGGCTGTTGGGAGGTGAAGCTCACCCTCACGGAATTGTGAGCAACGTAAGACCCCAAACTGGATTGACTAAGGGAAATGTGAGGATGTGGCTCATCTTGTGGCCGAAGGAGTCCGTCGGACGATACGTGGTCTATGTGCATTGCACATGAGGAACAGGCAACTTTGTGGGTGTGTTGACTGAAAACCCTCAAAATCCCCTCATCCGAAGATGTAAAACTACGGCACTTAACTGTGTGAGACTCGTCTTGCTCGCTGACGTAAAATGGATCGGGTGCCTTACCAGCAGTAGAAGCTGGAAGTGGATGGAAATTCCACATCTTTTCCCTACATTTCAGAAAAATCACAAAATACAAAAAACATTGCAAAATCACCTCTTCAAAAATCACAAAAATATTTCCCTTGCTTTCAAAGAAAATATTGTCAAAAATCACAAAAATATTTCCATCAAATATCTGCAAAAATCACAAAAAATATTTCCCTTGCTTTCAATCAAAATATTTCGAAAATCACAAAATATTTCCTGTGTTTTCAATAAACTGATCCTGACCGCTCAGGTAAAGATTCGGATCCACATATTTACAAAAAATCACAAAAATTAGCATCCCCAGCACTACAATTCAGGAGTCTTGAACTCCGCTCACTTCACAGTATGGGATGACGGATCCAATCGCCCGCAAATTGGAATCTTGACCAAAACGGGCAACCAAACACCATCTCAATCACATGTATGCCCAGAAGAACATCTTGAAGTCAAATGATATCCTCGTACATTCTCATTAGCAAAGAAACAGCATCTTGGGACGATGGACCTGATCGACCACGGGTCGGGATCTTGACCAACCCGCTGTCCAAACCTCCGTATCAAAAAGAAAAATCCCCAAGGGAATACAACCCTGCAAGCAATAAGCTCAAAATTCTCTGCATCTCCAGCAAAAGCAAAATCATCAAACTGAAAGAGAATGAGCCAAAGCCATGCATTCATCAGGCATCTCCATGCATCAGCATCCATCGCATCAATCATCATGTTTACCTGCTTTCAAAATAAAAGCCGGTTAGCCAAAGACCCCACAGGCATCCCTAGTGGAGGCACGTGCAAACCAAGTTCCCATTTCAAAAAAAAATTCCTCTTTGCAAATAAAAACCCCACGGAGTATCACTCCCCAGAGTGGGTATCTTTTCAAAAATCCAAAAATATTTTCTCAGTAGAGCGTTCTGCCTCCAACACACCAGGAGATCTTCCATATCTCTGGATAGGAGCTAACGCAAAAATCAAATAAGATCCAATGTCTCGCGGTTTCCCCGGAGATCATCGGATCCAATGCACTCAAAGTACGGTCGAACTGAACTCCAGTGTCAGCGCGGTCGTACCACATGCCAAGATACGAAAAGATGAAAAGCCAAAAGGCTCGGTCAAAGAAACCATTTGAACAGGTGGAAACGATGAATTGTAACCCAAGTATCAAAATCAGCAGATTGGGTGGAAAGAGTTCACCCGCACATACCTAGGCGTGGATGCCTGAAGTACCTTGACTGAGTCCAAGTCGGCGTAGTAGAATCCCGTAAGACTATCGGACGCAGGGCGTCTAACCACTTTGACAGTCAAGCGAAACAAGTACTCCTGGAGTGATCTGGGAAAACATCAAACATCACACAATCAGTCTCAGGGTCAGCATCCTCGTAAGACTAACGGACGCAGAGGCTCTGCTGTACCTTTCCGATGTTAGTACCGATCGGGAATGGAAGGGTTGCGATTGGGTACCCAGGTTGCAGCAAACTGCAGGGACAATCGCAACGTTTTCTCCAAACTCTCGCGGTATGTGCGAGTTATCAACTTCCAGACAATCAACTGACTCAGATACAAAGGACAACAAAGATTCCAGACCACAATCAAGGAAAGAATGAATTGCAAACCAAGCATCAAAACCAGCAGATCGGGTGGAAAAGCCCACCCGCACATACCTAGGCGTGGATGCCTGAAGTACCTTGACTGAGTCCAAGTCGGCGTAGTAGAATCCCGTAAGACTATCGGACGCAGGGCGTCTAACCACTTTGACAGTCAAGCGAAACAAGTACTCCTGGAGTGATCTGGGAAAACATCAAACATACAATCAATCACAGGGTCAGTAACCTCGTAAGACTGTCGACGCAGAGGCTCTGCTGTACCTTTCCGATGTTAGTACCGATCGGGAATGGAAGGGTTGCGATTGGGTACCCAGGTTGCAGCAAACTGCAGGGACAATCGCAACGTTTTCTCCAAACTCTCGCGGTATGTGCGAGTGAGCGATCTCCAAACGATCAACTGGCGCAGATGCAAAAGCAAGCAAAGATTTCAGACCATGATCTATGAATGACCGGGTCAGAAGTGGGGTGTCCACTCGCTTTGGCATTCGGTTGCACGCAACCTCTGCCAAAGAGGGGCATCTGTAGACACCCCACCTTCGGCTACACTGTTGGTAGAGATAGCTGGTTGAACGGAGGACCATACCCCCAAATCCCAAGTCCAAACTCAGCCAAACTCACCCTTGTAAGCCCCATTCCATAGCCCAGTTCAAGCCTGAACCCAGTCAACCCAGTCCTAAAAACCACCCTGAAAAACCCCCCATAAAAAAGTCCAGTCAAAAAATCCCAAAAAAGGTCAAACTCACTGAGTCAACTCGCTGAGTTAACCCGCTGAGTCAACCCGTCGAGTCAACCCGTCGAGTCAAAACACCGAGTCGACCCGCTGAGTCAACTCACTGAGTCGACCAGCGAGTCCAACAGCAGCCCCGAGGGAACGGCCGTACTCGCTGGAAACCGAGGAGCGGCCGTACGGGCGGCCCATGGCAGGCCGCCCGGACGAAATTACGCAATCTGCCACTCTCCGCTGCTATAAATACCCCCCTCCCCTTCTCATTTCAACAATCCATTCGAATCAATTCGAAGCCCTTCAAGTCCAGCCAGTCCGGGTGCGGTCCGAGTCCTCATCCACCCCTTAGCCCATTTTTCCACCAAGGAGAGCCCGAGTGAGGAGAGCCTAGCCCTGGTCCAGCCCAGCCTGACCACTGGTCCAAGCCTCTCAAGCCACCCAAGTCTTGATCCAGCCACTCGAAGCAAACCCTTGCGACACCTCCGTCCACCCAGCTACTCATTTTCCAGCATCATCTCATTTGCATCTAGCATAAGTGCAACATTTACTTTCCTTCCAACCCCCCTGCTTCACTACAAGCACCTTGATTACTCAAGCACACATGCATATGTCTTTATATTAAGCACCTGTCAGTTCGAGCGTATGCTCTGGGCTTGCCCGTTGTTGGAACCTGCCCATCAGAAACTCTTACTGTTCAGACCTGCATTCACGCTTCACCATAAAACACCTTGATCATTCAAGCACACTGCATACGTCTTATATTAAGCACCTGTCAGTTCGAGCGTACGCTCTGGGCTTGCCCGTTGTTGGAACCTGCCCATCAGAAACTCTTACTGTTCAGACCCGCATTCATGCATCATGTCATCCATGAGAATATACGAGGATTAAATTAGACTTTCAAGTATTCGATCGATTCTGTGAAGTAGAGACCGTACTTCGGTACGGGCAGTGTGTGGGGTGCTTAACCTCTTCCCACCCTGTAACCGTGATCCCTTACCTTGAATCTCTGACCGCAGATCAACAGGAGTCATTTTAGAGGAAGGAATCTTCGGATTCCCTTCTCTAACGTTTCTACGGGGTCTAGCCGACTGTAGATTCGAAGTAACTGGCTAGTGGCGACTCTGGTCTTATATAAATTCACTTAAACACATCCAGCTCAATACGACAACCAAACGAAGCCCTCGAGAACGAGGCAAGCCAGTGGCACAAACGGCGATTTCGCACTCACGCACCTCTTCTTCTTCTTCTTCCGAAAGGAAAGGGAGAACGACGTCGTGTGGGAGCGCGGAAAAATCGGCGAGGGTCCACAATTACGTACTCTACTTTGCATAAGCTACATGCTACATAGCGTAGCTATTTAAAACACTGATATTATCGGCAGGTGGGGCCACGCAGCTTAATTTTGTGCATGCAAGGTCCATATTCACACTAGGTCCCACCTGATAGGTCCTACCTTGCATTCAGCTGCCGTGTTGGCACATGTGCAGCAAAGAAATCCCACAAGATGGTAAGGTCAGGCAGCCTTTGTGCTGGGCCATGATCACAGGTTCCCATTTGTTGATCAGTAACCCAGAGTCGGTGTGCAGGTGCGACGTTGTCCTGTGCTGTAAAGAATATAAAATGCCTTATTTAATCATAATTATCTTTTAAATACAATATAAAATGCAGGTCTCCAGTACAGACCTGTGTAGACACCCTTTCAACAGGGTGTTGGGCTAATTAATTCATCCATCCTAAAAGAGGGTCTTCCTTAGTTAAAAGGGGAGAAATTGCACAATTTAATTAAATAGTTGTTTCAATCCCAACCCAATCATAAGAGCCCAAACATAGCCCAAGCCCAACCATAATTTAAAATCCCATCCAAACCGGGCTTGAAATATTAGAAATTGGACATCCAAGTCTACTGGAACATGTCTTACAGGATCCAGCAATGGTATTGAATGCCCATCGCAGAACCGCATCCATTGGTGTGTGGCCCACCATGATGTTTCTAAGAAACCAACCTGTCCACCAGCTTTTCAGCTGATTTTAATCAATGGACAAAAATATAATGAAGATTCAAAACTCAAGTAAGCCGGTAGTTTTAAACAGTGCTATTGGATCCCCACCCTCTTAATAGAGGAGCTTAAAAAACTGGAGTGCCCCACCATGATGTTTTTAAGAAATCCATCCTATCCACAATTTTTTTTCAGCTCATTTTAGGTTGTGGCCCCAAATATGAGACAGATCCAACCCTTTAATGGGTCACACTACTTGAAATAGTGGTATTAAACCTCCACAATTGAAATAGTCATAAAGCCTCCACAGGTGGTTTCTTCATATGATCCTATGGGTGTGGACAAGACCTTATGACCAATTTGGATGGCATATAATCAGGCTAGTGAGCCCCAAGAAGATTTTAATGGTGGTCATTCAATCTTCATTATTTCCTTCAATGTAGCCCACTTAAGCTTTAGATCTGCCTCATTTTTAGGCTTACCTCCTAACATGATCTGGTAAAATGGATGAACCGGGTGGCTTTATAAGAAACATCATGGTGGACTTATGCATGTGGAGTTAGGTTCTTCCACCAATCTGCCTACGGGAGGAAACTAGGTTAGTCAGGAAACAAACTGTTCAGTCAGACCGTGATTGTGGACGCACCTTAATGCATGTGTTATATATTCATGCCTTCTATCAATTTTTCCAGCTCATTTTAGCGCATGAACCCAAAAAATGAAGCAGATCAAAATCTCAAGTGGACCACATCATAAGAAACATGGTGAATGAGTAGGCCCACTAATAAAAACTTCTTGGGGCCACAAAAGTTTTGGAACTAGCTGGTATTTGTGTTTCCCTTCATCCCTGGTCTATGTCCCTTTATGAACAGGTTGAATGGCAAATAAACATTACAGCGGGCCCTAGGTTTAAAATAGTTTCCCGTAGTGTGGTCCACATGAGATTTGGAGTTGGTTCATTATTCGGCCAATACTTTAAAGTGGGCTAGCAAAATGGATGAATGGGGTGGATATCTATTACATACATTAAAGTGGGCCCCACAGAATTACCAGATTGAGTGTTTCAACATGGCAACTTTGAGGGTTTTCCCTGAGGTCTTTTAAAAACGAACTTACCAAACATGGTTATCTGCTAATTAAGTAGAAAACAAGATAAACTACTTAAGGCATGAGTAGCTTATGTTAAGTAAGCTACCAGCCAAAACGCACCCTCAATAACTAGAGTCAAAGCGTACTTAATCGCACTGCTCTGACAGTGCAGTTGCAAGTTCTTCACTGGACCAACTCAAGCAAATACCTAATGTGCTATCATAACACACTATCATTATCGATGGTCTACAACATTACTCTATACCAAGGAAGGTATTGACATTCAATGTTTAACATTAAGTATAGAACAAAGAGATGTTGATGTGTGTTAGACCTGACCTCTGTTTCTTCTATAATATATATTAATTGAGTAGCTTTGGACCATTTTACCCACATAATTAGTCATAAAAGAGTCTTAAACTTCTAAGATTTAGGGAACAGTGAAAGGAATTTGGATGATATGGAAGGATGTTATGTCATCATTTGTACTTGCTTATCAACCAAGGATATTTAGCCATTGACAAGCATTTTTTTTTTTTTTTAAATGCTAGTAGCCCGCATCTCCTCTGCCTATGCAGCTTGCACCTAGGCACTCTTATGTGTATAGCTGGCAACCTCTGTGTGTGTGGGTGCTGTGTGCGCAGGTGTGCAGGTTGCACCTCTCCACATCTTTCCCTGGATCTCTCTCCTCGACATTTTCACATGCATGGCATGTGCAATGCACTCTTAGTATATATAGCATGAAATATTGATCAACTTAGCCACTAGTATATATAATATGCAGAAAATGGGACGTGGATTGTGTCTTGCCCCTGCCTGGACGGATTACCATCCGAGCAGATCTGCAGAGGTGCCCACCATGATGTATCTGTTTATCCACGCCGTCCATGAAGCGTTGGATCTGCCTCATTTTTGGGTTCATACCTTAAAATGATCTGAGAAACTCAAAATGATCTGAGAAAATGGATGGACGACATGGATAAACAGACACATCGCGGTGGGCTCCACGGGAGCCCCTGTATGGACAGATCATTGCCCGGGGTCAAATGCAATCCGCTTCCCCTTAAATGAGTGTCTTCCTTTTGTTTAAAAGTGAAGAACTGCAGAATCTAATGAAGTACTTGTCCAAGCCGAGCCCAAACATAGCCCAAGCCCAACCATAATTCAAAATCCCATCCAAACTCCTTGAAACATAAGAAATTGAACATCCAAGTCTATTGGAGCATGTGCAAGATCAGACCTAATGTTGGGGCCCACACCGTTTTTTCTTTGGGAATACGCACAGGACGTCCTAAGTGTTTGGTCAAAAACAAAAAAAGCCTAGGGTGCAAAGAAGTCTCTTTGCATCCAAGGCGCAATTCTGGGATGGCTTTGAGTCCCAATTTCTTGAGCTTTGGGAATCCAAACCCCATGATCAGAAATTAGGAATATGTAAGTAATATAATTTTTAAAATGTAACTTGGTGATAGTGAACACAATTTAGATGGTTTAATTCGAGTTAAATGAATGCCATGTATACCATTTTGAAGTGCCTGTGTAGCAAGCATCACCGCAGCCTGAGAACCAAAAAACTCGCCATTTCGAAATTTGAGAACTAGAAGTACAATGTCGCCTGCTTGACGGGTACAAATACTCATGGAGATTAACCAAGGATAGCATGTTAGCTAAAGTTTGGAGGTTTCTTTGATAGTGAGGCAGCAATTTCAGTTTTTGGGTGTAACTGTTAAAAGATTGGAAGGGAGACATTGCTAAGTTGATTTTGCTCTTGTCTAGACGAGTGATTTAGTTGGAACGGAGAGGCGGAGACGATAATTTCATGTCAAGATTTGTTTGGACAACTATCAATCACTTAACCAGACCCACTATTGTCGAAGGTAGCTCGAAGAATATCATATACTGGATAAGAAATGAGAAAGTGCAACCATTGATGTAGGATGTGAATGATAAAGAAGAAAAGAATAGGATAATAATAGTTTTTTTTTTTTCACAAACCACACAATCAAGGAGAAATTTTTAGAGTTTTCTCCCTCGCACAAGAAAAAATCTTCTCGAAACCCACAGTTCTTTTTATTATCATTCATCAATTCTCCCCATACCTACAATCTTAAAGGTCTTTATATACATATAGGTGCAAAAGATAAACATTTGCAAAAGCCACAAATTCGGAAAAAAAAAAAAAAAAGGATTTCCTCCCACTGCAAGAGAACACCTCCAAAATCATGCTTCTTTTTTATTCCAAAATCTGTCATTCAACAATGTTCCCTTTACATATAGGTGAAGATCCAAAGATATCTTTCAAATCTAGATTTTACCAATTTATATATAAATCATATCTTAAAGATTAACAGCTAAATTTTAAATTAAAAAATAAACAGATTCTAGGACGAGTTCTTTTGAAGTTGGTGGGAATTGATACATCCAGCCTCACAATCAAAGGTTCCTTCGGATGGTGATGCATGGGCTGGATGCATCAATTCTCACCAACTTCAAAAGAACTCGTCCTCGAGTTGATAGTGAGTAGAAAACCATTGGATCGATCCAACTCTACATGTCAGACAAACACCAATTGCATCAGATGGCACCATAGATCACACCATCACTATTCAGTCCTTGTCAACATGTTCTCTATGTTCTCCATGTTCTAAGCATAAGCTTCCACTTCACTTTATCAGTCCTTGTCAACATGTCATTGTCCTCATCACTATTGCCCTCCAATATATGTCCTCTAATCATCATTGGGATGGGACCACCATGTACATCTTAACTTCGACACACTACAAAATGCACCGGTTTGACCGTTGAGCTACCCATCCCTTCCTTCAATTTAACCTGCAATCTATTGTTTGTTCCATCAACTAATCACTCCGTTAATCCATTGAAATATTCATCTCTCAATTCACCAATCAACTCTTCACATGTATCTTCTTCGATTGTAGCACTTTCACTAGGTAAGTCATCCATCAGATCTTCAGACACTTCTTCCAATGAATCTTTTATTTGTTCTTTAAAATTCTCAGATTCATCATAAAACTCAGGCATCTCAAGTTTTACGTCATTACTGGATCCTCTAATCGTTCATCTCTTCTACCACAAGGATGATAGAACAAAACACTGATGGAACCGCTAACATTCGATTCGAAGAGCCTACCACCTTCTCACTCATGAGGAGGCACTCATTGCTAATGTGGAGATGTTGTCAAATCATCCAATTGACCTATAATTCTATGGAGCATTCTCTCTATATGATCATATATCTATACTCTACCACAAGATTCTTCTCCATGCTCGCCATTTGATCTCAAACAAGCTAACAAATAAACTTGCTTTAATACCAATTTGAATGGATGGATGTGAAATGAGCAGAGACAAGGAAGAGAACAGATTTTTTGCATAAACAACACAATTCAAAGATATTATGTTTTTAGGGTCACTCCAATCCGATAAATAGAAAGATAAAAAATAAAAAATAAAAAATAAAAAACAAAAGAAACAGATAGGCCCAACACATCGCAATTCACTAAGCAAGAAAAGCCACCCAAATACAATAGCCTCCTAGTCCCTTCACAGTGAGGCAAAAGATGTCCCTGGAAACTCAAGAAACACAAGCACCCACCCAAAACAAGGACAAAATGGAATGTTTAAGAGAAGCACGAGAGCAAATTTTGCCATCAAATATTCTAGCATTCCTCTCTCTCCAAAATAACCAGGATATCCTACGAAAAACCCTGAGTATATGCTGTTTTACATACAGCCCCACAATCAAAGGGGTCTCTCTCATGATGATGAATGACCAGGATGCATCGACCTATAGATTTCATTTATGTTTGACAAGATCAAGGAGATTATTTCAAAGTCAAACATTTCTCTCTCTTCTGGTGTTGCTAACTCCGCTGATTCTTCCCTTTTAAAGGAAGGTGCTTATCAGCATTAGGACTTATACAACATCCATAAAAGTAAAATAAACCAAGAAAAGTGAAATTGCATCAATGCGAACACATACCAGCATTCCAATCTAAGTAGCCAAGGATAAGAATTCCATGTTTTTCATGCATCAATCTATGACATTGACAAGGTTATTCCATCACTTAAATTGAGTTCACTGCTGCCATTAAGTGCTACAAGCCTGTCGTTATATCTCAGCAATGGGCATTTCTCTATCAAACAAGACCTGTTATAGGCTTCCTTAAGAAAGACAGTACTCCGAACACCCTTATTAGTAATATAGAAAATCCCATGATGCTTGACCAAACAAAGCAACAACTTGACCGGTAACTGATACTCCGCGTGGAACGCATCAAGCTGCGCAGACGTCAATCTCTTCTCCATTGTCAAGCTCAACAGCTCATGAAGCACTGCAACGGCCCGTTTTCGAGCCTGAGGGGTGACAGGATCAAAGCTCCTTGCATTCAAATATGGTGACGGGAACTCCAATCTTTGCCATTTCTGAACTTCCTTGAGGTAGTTTGTGTTGGGTCTGAACCCAGCAGGAAAATTCAATTTAAAAGCGAATGGCCCAGGATGATTCCCATCTCTTGAGATGGTCTTGGGGTTGTTGTGGGTCCCACTGAGATCCAATCTTTCTTCACGGGCAGTGACGGCCAGATCGGCATCCCAGCTTTCCAATTGGAGACAATCTCTACCGTTCAAATTCTTCACCGTAAAAAACTCTGGGTACTTTGGGATCAAGCAGTTCTTGAAGTTTTGAGGCAACCCCAGATCCAATTCAATGAATTCGATCTTCTCAAGCGGGATCCGACCATCCATCGACATCATCAACAACTTCCTCAGGTTCTTCACCAAAATGGGCTCCATCAATTCGCGCATGGTGGCTTCTTCAGACACAATCCTTTCGGCCTTCTCTGTGAGGTGTACAGAAACGGGCACTCTGTTTTTCACGCCAATTTGGAATATCCGAGGGTACTTTTCGATTACAGACATGTAATTCCATTTCTGGACAAAACCCACTTCCTTTTCGAGGTCTCGGAGGAGGAGGGAGCGGCTCTTGCGGGAGGTTAGGATAGTTTTGAGGTTTAAGATTAGAGAAGGCTTCTTTCGGAGGTCCATCACCCGGTCGAGGTCGGGAACTCTATGATAGATTTTCTTTTTGGGTCTTCTGTAAGAGGAGATTTGCATCGTTTGGATGTTAAAAAGATGGGATTTTGATGGAGAGGTTGAAGTAGACAAGAAGACTACCCGTTTGCTAATTTTTCTAAGCATTTTTGGAAGGTGGTTTTGGGGCTGTGAGATTCTTGTTGAACTTTTGGGTTTTATTGGGGTTTTAGAATTGTAGAGTGATGTAAAAGATTAGACATTTGTGTGTTGAGAAAGAGAGAGAGAATTGAGATATTTAAGGCAAGTTTATGTTCAGTAGAATCGAGTGAAGAGAGAATTTTGGAACATGACGAGTGGAGAGGGAGAGAATTAGTTACACGAAGCATGAAATTTCTCTGGGGAATTCCGTCGAACAACTGCGGTGCCAATTCAGAGAAGATATCTGTGCGGACTTCCGTCGAATAACTGCTGTGCACGTATCTTCATGCAAGAGAACGATGGAAACATGCTCTAACTTCACGCGCATATCAGTGGAAATCGCAATCCAGAAAGGCAGCCAAGGGGGAGGGTTATTCGCGCGCGAGGAGAGCTTTGAAGGGAGCTCCACTTTGCCGATGTCCCACCGATAAGATTTGTCTAAACCATTAATTAGGTGGGACCCACTACGCCCCCGGCCCAATATATCGGGCGCGGATTTCCTGCGAAAGCCTTGCGCAGTTAGTTCCTGCACTGGGAACCAAGGTGGGGCCCACAGTGATGTTTTTTGATAAATCCACCCCGTTCATCCGTTTTGGGAGCTCATTTTAGGACGTGAGAACAAAAATGAACTGGATCCAAGACTCAAGTGGGCCTCACTAAAGGAAAAGGTGGGTAGGTAAATTACTACCGTTGAAACCTCCCTGGGGTCCACAGTGATGTTTATATGACATCCATACCGTTCATAACGTCACTACTACTGGGATGAACTGGAAACACAAATATTATCCTGATTCGAAACTCCTGTGGCTCCACAAAAATTTCAACTGTGGACGTTTAATCCTCACGTTTTCGGCCCACTTGAGTCTTGGATCCGGTTCATTTTTGTTCTCATTTCCTAAAATGATCTCCCAAAACGGATGAACGGGGTGGATTCATCAAAAAATCACTGTGGGCCCCACCTTGGTTCTCAGTGCAGGAACTTCCTGCGCAAGGCTTTCGCAGGAAATCCGCGCCCCAATAGGGCTATCTGCCACTCTACTAAGCAGGTGCTGTTACACGTGTACGGCTACGAATAAAAGATGTAGAACCAATGTTAGCGCTGGCTGCGTTATTGCCCTCCACTTTGCCGGGTTATTCTAGGACACGACTCAAAAATAAGGCAAGTCCAAAACTCAAGTGGACCACACCACAGCAGGGTAAGGAAATGTCTACTCGTTGGCTGCCAAGCAGGAAAGGACGCGGATTGCCTGCGAAAGACTTGGAATCTACGTGGGGCCGCCATGACGTTTGTAAGAAATCTACACCGTCTAACCGTTTTGTGAGATCATTTTAGGCGCTGCGACAAAAAATGAATGAGATCCAAGACTCAAGTGGGCTGCAATAAAGCAAAAGATGAGTAGGGAAATTCCTACTGTTGAAACCTCTATGGGGTCCACAGTGATGTTATAGGCCATCCATACCGTTCATAATGTCATTCCTACTGAGATGAACTGAAAACACAAATATTATCCTATTCGAAACTTCAGTGGCCCCACGAATATTTCAACTGTGGAAGTACAATGGTCACGTTTTCGGCCCACTTGAGTCTTGGATTCTGATCCTTTTTTTTTTTAGCAACGCCTAAAATGATCTCACAAAATGGTTGGACGGTGTAGATTTCTCACAAACATCACGGTAGGCCCCACCTAGATTCCGAGCCCAGGAGATGCCTGCGAAAGCCTCCGGCGCCACTTGGGTGGGGATTTTTACTATATTAGCCCCGAGGTGTGGCCATTTTAACTAAAAATTTAATTTCTCATACCATCTTGCCAAAGTGGCCTTTTCACGAGAATTTGAAATATTTGTGGTCGGTTTTGCCCCTCTGACCAGCTGTTGACGTACGAAGCTGCTTTTCGCACGGGGCTTTTTCTCAAGGGGATTGTGGGGCCGACAAAATCATCGATTTTAGCCATCGGATGGCCAATCTGATCCGCTCATATGAAATGGGGCATTTTCAAACCCACGCGAGAGGTTTTTGCAAATCCGACAGAGTCTGTATGTGACCCAGAATAGCGTTAAGGATTCTCATTAGTACAAATTATTATTTGCACCGGCGTGGGCCACCGGTATTGACACTTTCCTTGAAATTTTTGACAATGACTCGTAATTAAAAAACTTTTTATATGAATGAATTCGATTTGTCTTCTCACATCCAAATTGCCCCACATAAGATCACGTTTGTAAATGGTGGGGCCATTGACGCAATGCATGGTGAAATGGATCCAAACCTTCTAGTGAAACACGTTGTATGGGATCCACCACATTCTTCGTACGAAGAAAGTGAAAAAGTTGGGTTTGGAGGTCCCACCAAGGCAATGCATGCTATCCGTTCATCAACGACGTCGATGGACTGTTCTCCTTCCCTCTTCGTCTGACTTTGGTGGTTATCATCCGATTTTTCATGATGCACGTCCAAGATAATGGCTGTAGTAGATTGTAACAGAGAAGAAAGGTTGGGCCCACAAAAACAGTCCGCTAAATGAAAATAGGTAAACCATCTCTTTAATTGATTCTCTATGTAAATGTTAATGTGGATGGTAATGTGCATGGTGAAATGGAAAAGTGTAATGGGTGGAGGCTCAAATGTGGGTTGGATTTCCACTGAGTACTCAAAACTCCATGTGCTAACTGGATTCCCACTGAGTATTGTGGAATCCCCCCTGGAACTGGGGATTCCCACTGGGCATAGTGGATTCCCACTGAACACTGTGGATTTTCCCTGGCACTGGGGATTCCCACTGGCCACTGTGGATTCCCGCTGAACACCGTTGATTCCCCTGGGCATAGTGGATTCCCACCGAACAACGTGGAATCCCCCATGGCACTGCGATTCCTATTGGCCCCTGTGGATTCCCACTGGGCATTGGGGATTCCCACTGGGCATAGTGATTCCCATTGAACACTTTGTATTTAACCTGGCACCGCTGATTCCCACTGGCCACTCAGGATTCCCGCTGAGCATTGTAGATTCCCCTGGGCATAGTGGATTTCCACCGAACAATGTGGTTTCCCACGTGGCACTGCGGATTCCTACTGGCCACTGTGGATTCCCAATAGCACTATGGAATCGTACTGGGCATTGTGGATTCCCCCTGGGCATTAGAGATTCCCACTGGGCATAGTGGTTTCCCCCTGGGCTCAGGGAATTCCCATCGAGCAATGTGGATTCCCACTGAGAAAGGTAAATCCAAACGCACAAGGTCCACCGCCATTTGACTTTATGACATGCTCTTTTAGTTATAACATGCTCTTTTTTTAGCTGTCAAAACAAGGCCCTAATGGGTGCTATAACAAGAATGATACTCTACATTGGGCATCCACATTGGCATTGGGAATCCATTATTTCAATTGTATAGTTCTTAGTTCGACCACGGAATGCATCTCAACATCTTCATCTCTACAACACTCAATTCATAAAAGTATCTTTTAAGGCTTACAACTAAGCTTTCTCGTATCAGGCACAAGAATCGTTGAATATGACAGTTACGCAGCCCATATGCTGTCATTATGATGGTGAGCTAGTAAACGAATAAGGAAGGTGGAGATACAACGGTGGCGATTCTCAGTTTATCATGGTGAGCAATGAAATAAGATATGAGGATCTTGTATCTAAAATTCACAATGTTATCGGCACGACACATTCGGAACATGAGCTTAGAATCAAGTTCGTCTACCCATCGCCTAACTCCATATCACTTCGTCCACAACCGATCAGATATGATGACGATGTGGCGGTATATATGTTTATCTCCGCTCAGAACCCGAAAATTCATATACCTATGTTTGTGGAGAAAGTCAGACATAAACGTGTATTTCATGATCCTGTGGCGGTGCATTTAAATGAGCCTATACCAACAGTTGATACGGCCGTATATAGAGAAGACTGCACTGACATCCATTCAACAGTCCGTGAAGACGTCATTAGTTCATTACGTGGGGCACGTTCAGAACTTCCGCGTACGGGCAGTTTCGAGACACCGAAGCCAACAGCATGTGCAGTTATACGTACTTCACCGAGTGGGGCATATCACGAATATCCGAGTTTGGACAGTTTCGATGCGCCATCGTTCCGAATCATTCATAGCGAAGACAACGCGCACATTCCTTCACCGGCTACTACAGATATTCGTCATCGACCATCGACTTATGCAATTCAAGAAGATCCAAGGTTGGACAGTTTCGAAGCGCCATCGTTCCGACTCATTCATAGCCAAGACTACGCGCACATTCCTTCAGCGGCTAGTGCAGATGTCCATACTCCATCGAGTGATGCACATCAAGATGATCCTCCTTTCAGCAGTTTCGATGCGACATTGTTCCAACATATTCATAGCCAAGATTACGCGCACGTTCCTTCATCGGCTAGTGCAGATATCCCGAGTCCATCGACTGATGCACTTCGGGAATATCCGAGTTTAAACAATTTTGATGCGCCATCGTTCCGACTCATTAATAGCGAAGACTATGCACACGTTCCTTCCAGGGCTCATGCTGACATCCCATGTCCAACCACCAGTGACCGTAATCGCCTTTTAGAGGTTCTTGAGACTCCAATGGATGTCATGTTTGAGCGAGATGAAATAACTCCACAGGAGATACTTGACCTCGATGCGGCATCAATGTACGTGAATTGTCCGATATATCATGATTTTGTTGATGACCCAAGTGAGTTAGCCGTTGGACAAATGTACAGAGACAAGGCTCGGCTACAGTTCACGCTTTGTAAGTTTGCGATGCGAAATCATTTCCAATATAAGGTATTGAAATCAAACAAACAGAGGTACTCGATTAAATGTCTAATTGATAGTTGTGGTTGGAGGTTGCATGCATCGTTGTTGGACAATGGTGGTGCTTTTAAAATAAAGACATATCGATCAGAACACACATGTAGCCAATCCTCCGATGCAATCAGTTATCTCCATGCAAGTTTTGCGGATGGTAGTCGTGGTAAACGTAATGCAGCTTATGAAGGTACAGGAAGACATCATCGTCAAGCAACGATTAAGATATGTACGAAGATTGCTGCAGAACGTATGAGGAAGGGCATAACATGTAGGCCACAAGATGTACAATTTAGAATGGAGAAAGAATTCAATGTTGAGGTCAGTTATATGAAAGCGTATAAAGGTATCGTAGCTGCAAGTAGTGTGATTATGGGGTCATTTGAAGATTCATACAAAGTACTCCCTGCCTATCTCAATGAATTGATGAAGGCAAATCAGGGTACGGTAACGGACTTACAACTAGACGGCAAAACGAATTGCTTCGAGAGATGCTTCATTGCGCTAGGACAATGTATTCGAAGCTTCCGGTTGTATTTTCGAAAAGTTTTATGCTTGGATGGGGCTCACTTGAAAGGGAGGTATAAAGGTGTACTGTTCAACGCAACAGCGTTGGACGGAAATAATCGCATTCTCACGGTAGCATATGGGGTTGGTGAGTCAGAGAATAACAGTAGTTGGCTTTGGTTCCTTCAAAACTTGAAGCGGGCAATTGAGCCTCTCCCAGAGGAGATAGTTATTATATCGGATCGTCATGCAGGTATAATCAACGGGGTGAAATCAGTATTCCCTAACGCAGCTCATGGTTATTGTGCACACCATCTCCTCTCAAATATGATGCATCACCACAAGGATGAGTCTTTGAAGAAGTACTTTTGGGCGGCTGCTAAAACGTGCCGAAAAAGCAGTTTTAATGATCTGATGCACATCATATCAAAGGCCAACCCTGCCGCATTTGAATGGCTCAATAGTGTAGATAAAGAAAGATGGGCTTCTGTATTTTTCCCGGGCAAGAGATACAATATGATAACGACAAACATTGCTGAGAGCGGAAATGCACTATGAAAAAAACCAAGAGAATACCCGATCGTGAAAGTTCTCGATAGTGTCAGGAGCAAGATTCAAAAATTCTTCTTGAAAAGGCGAGAAGATGCGAAAGTGTTTTTAGGAAAAGCAACACCCTGGGCGGAAACACATATGAGAGAGTTATCAGACCAGGCGAGGATGACAAGCTGTACAGCGATATCTGTGGATGAATATGAAGTTAATGGGGGTGAGTATACCGACGTAGTGAAACTAAGTGAAGCGAAGTGTGGATGTGGCGAGTTCAGCGTGCTAATGTTACCTTGTCTACATGCAATCGCCGCATGTGACAAGTATGAGCTCGATCGTTACAATTATTGTTTCCCCTTCTACTCAACAGCAGTTTACAAAGTGATGTATCGCGATTCCATATACCCAGTCCCTGATGTGAGTCAATGGGACACACCTGAAGATGTAAGGGTGATATGCGATAAAATTCGTCACCCGAATGAAAGGAAAATTCTAGGAAGACGAAAGAAAATGAGAATTACAAGCCTAGGTGAGGAGAGACCAACCGTCAAGTGTTCCAGGTGTAGACGAACGGGTCACAATCGGATGACATGCACCTACCTTCCGGCCATTAGCTAGAATTTATTACTACGTATTGCGCTGGTTACTTTTTGCATACGCAAAGCCTCACTTTGTATTTAATTTTGTACGTATCTTTTTGTAAATCCACACTATGTCATATAAACATTTTGTCTACGTAATTTACTACTTAAATGGAGAAAGGCATGTGGTTGTGTATGTGTATGTATATTTAACGCTTGTCGCTATCATAGTTTCCCGTGCCAAAACACATAGGGCCTGTTTGATTTTTTGGCTCGGCTCTAATTATCTTGTAAATGGATAATGATTATTTACCTAGGTAATTACTGCATCTTTCCCAATGAAGACAGTGACACTTACTTTTCTTAACGCTAAAATTGAAAATTTTGTGCAATAAATATGGGGCCCACCGTGATTTATGTGGCTTATCCACACCACCCATTTCTTTATGCCCGTTGAATTTAGGGCGTGAGCCAAAAATTGAAGCAGATCCAAAGCTCAAGTGGACCACACCACATGAAACAGTGGGAATTGAGCGCCAACCATTAAAAACTTCTTGGGGTCCCTAAAAGATTTGGATCAAGCTGATATTTATGTTTTCCCTTTATACATGTCTGTCTGACCTTATGAACCAGTTAGATGATGACTAAACCTCAATACGGGCCCAATGAAAGAAATAACTTTCAACGGTGGACGAATTAAGGCCACTGTTTCCTTTCGTGCGGGCCATTTGAGTGTTAGATTTGCCTCATTTTTCGGCTCATGCCCCAAAATGTGCTAATAAAACATATGAACGGCGCTGATATATCATATACATTACGATGGGCCCCACGGATTTAAGTCAACACTTTTGGACCGATTCTCGAGGTGGAATTACTCACCTATATTCAATCAAGGTGAAAAAGTAATAATTACCCATTTACCAAGTATTTACCTGGATCATGAAAAATCAAACAGGCCCATAATGAAACAAATGTATTTACTTGCGTTGAAAGATAAAATTTGTGGGGTCGGATCACGGGATTCACAGAATATATCCGACTGCAGTGACATGTGAAGATGAGATGTGACTGATGAAAATTAGATTAGTAGGGTACAGGTAAGTACAGTCACGAGTGAAGAAGATGTATGATCACGTGGGATTCCATGACCCCCTTATCCAGTCCCTACCATTTTCGAATCCTCCAATTGTTTAAAAAATGTCACGAAATGGTGATGGCCGGCATCATCCCAACCTACGTCCACCTCCTGGAGACTCCTACCGTATGCAGGAAAGGAGGGCCGAGTGGGATCGTGAAATATGCAAGGTAGAACAATGGACGACTATTTGTAGGAGATACAATCTTCCAGTGCCTAGACGACAGTCAGTGAACATGAGGCGTGATACGTTGGCAGAAATTGATACGGCATTGGGAAGGCTGAGAAGGGAGATCAGAAGGATGGTAAGTCGTGTGTCGAGAGTGTGGATGAATGGTGTGACGACGGATCTCCAGAATGCATCCGAATCGGATATTTCAAATGAAAGTGACGGGGATTTATCGGATTTTGAAGATAAATAGTCATCGTTTTCCTTTAGATAACTTTTTAAACTCGTGCTTCTTCTTCGGTAAGTTGCTATCATATGTGTATTTGGACAATCATCTGTTCTTGAGTATTTATTGTATCTGGGCTTCTTCTTTTTTCAGAATTTTTTTAAAGTTCGGAGGAAAAACCGCTCCACCAACTTTGACTAACGATTGATGACGCCGTTAGCATGTAGAAAAGGTCCAAATTGCCCCCTCTTTCGTTGTAATTTCACAATCATACCCCATTCAAAGGGGTTGGGCGTGCGTAAGATGTGATGGGGCCCACGGACACTACCTATGAGATCGATGCTGTCCATATATTTTGCCATTTCGTTTTAGGTCACAAGCAAAAACAAAAGGGGAAGATTTGAATACCAGGTGTACCACACCAGAAGAAATAATGGTGATTGAACGGCTACCATTGAAGACATGTGATGGGGCTACGGACGTTTCTGATCAAGCTGATATTTGTGTTTTCCACAGGGCACTATGGATTCCCACAGAGCACTATGAATCCCATAGGGCACTATGGATTCCCACAGGGCACTTTGGATTCCCACAGGGCACTTTGGATTCCCACAGATCACTATGATTCCCACCGGGCACTATGGATTCCCACAGGGCACTTGGATTCCCATAGGGCATTATGGATTCCCACAGGGCACTTTGGATTCCCACAGGGCACTATGGATTCCCACAGCGCACTATGGATTCCCACAGGGCACTATGAATCCCAAAGGGCAGTATGGATTCCCACAGGGCACTTTGGATTCCCACAAGGCACTATGGATTCCCACAGAGCACTTTGGATTCCCACAGGGCACTATGGATTCCCACAACGCACTATGAATTCCCACAGGGCACTATGAATCCCAAAGGGCAGTATGGATTCCAACAGGGCACTTTGGATTCCCACAAGGCACTATGGATTCCCACAGAGCACTATGGATTCCCACAGAGCACTATGAACCCCATAGGGCACTATGGATTCCCACAGGGCACTTGGATTCCCACAGGGCATTATGGATTTCCACAGAGCACTATGGATTCCCACAGGGCACTTTGGATTCCCACAGCGCACTATGGATTCCCACAGGGCAGTATGGATTCCCACAGGGCACTTTGGATTCCCACAAGGTACTATGGATTCCCACATACCGCTTTGGATTCCCACAGGGCACTATGGATTCCCACAGAGCACTATGGATTCCCACAGGGCACTTTGGATTCCCACAGGGCACTATGAATCCCATAGGGCACTATGGATTCCCACAGGGCACTTCGGTTTCCCACAGGACACTATGGATTCCCACAGGGCACTATGAATTCCCACAGGGCACTATGAACCCCATAGGGCACTATGGATTCCCACAGGGCACTTTGGATTCCCACAGAGCAATATGGATTCCCACAGACCGCTTTGGATTCCCACAGGGCACTATGGATTCCCACAGATCACTATGATTCCCACAGGGCACTATGAATCCCATAGGGCACTATGGATTCCCACAGGGCACTTTGGATTCCCACAGGGCACTATGAATTCCCACAGGGCACTATGAATCCCCACAGGGCACTATGAATCCCATAGGGCACTATGGATTCCCACAGGGCACTTTGGATTCCCACAGGCCACTATGGATTCCCACAGGGCACTTCGGATTCCCACAGGGCACTATGAATCCCACAGGGCACTATGGATTCCCACAGGGCACTTTGGATTCCCACAGAGCACTATGGATTCCCACAAGGCACTATGGTCATCAATATCCCCACTGTTTCATCTACTACGGTCCACGTACGCCATTGATCTGCCCCATTTCTTGGATCATGGCCAATATTCCCACTTTTTCATTTGATGTGGTCCACCTACACCTTCGATCTGCCTCATTTCCCGGCTCGTCGCCTAAAATGAGATGGCCTATTCAATGAACGCGATCAAATCCATGTCATGTAAAAGGAGCTGGGTAGATGAAAGCATGGCATCTACTCCGACCTTCGCCAACAGCAAAAAGTCAGGCCTTCGCAAAAATTCGCTGTTGCAGCCCACACATGCACTCATTCGTCATTACATAAATCAATATACGAAGATCCCAAAATGGGAATAATTCATTTAAACATTTCATCCCATGTCGTTAAATTGTTCCCCCAGCTAAAACACATCAGAAAACAAAAGCATTTATCCAACACTTAGAATATAACAAACCCAGCAAAAAAAGGAAAATTGAACTAGGATCCTAATGATCCAAAGAAGCCGGGGATGGAGGTGGCGCGTTCTCCTTCTCGATGCAGCAAAGGATCTGCTGCATCTTCTTGTAGAGTCGCTTATTCCAACGCTCCTGACGCTCTGCCCCAGCTGCCACCGCTCGCTCTATGGCTACAATACGTTCTTTTAAGCCAGCAGTGGGCCGGTAGTCTTCATCTTCATCTTCTGCCACATCCTCTCCCTCCTCTGATTCATGTTCTTCTTCGCTCTCTGACTCATCTAAAAGTCTGGCATTCGAAGGTCCTGCCCTAGGACCTTGTGGGACATTATCCTTCAATCGTCCCACATTCTTCGTATTGATCTCATTAAAGTCAACTAGGCGCGAAGTAGCAGTAGCAAGTCCAAACTGCTTCGCCAACTGACATGTCAAGCTCCCAAATGGCAAATTCAGGGGTCGTGATGTGAAAATGGGCTTCAGCATTTGGGTCAGAACAATAGAGGGTAGGCATACCATCTCCTGCTTACCCACTCTATACAACACCTCAACCATGTAAGGTGTCAACTCAGTGTGGTTCCCCGCTCGCGGATAAACATTGTGGACAAAAATGTGATGCAGCCTACGGAACACTGGCAACAGATTGGACGACCTCAAACAATTTCCTTTCTCCCACTCCACGTAATTGCCACATAGAAACTTCGTATGTGTGCCTCTCATATTCCGACGGTCCGGGTCACCCTCCTTCACCACGACTCGACCACATGACACCCCGATGGCTTTAGCAATGACATTAATGTCAACTCGGCGTAATATCCCGTTAACCTCTACATCAAACATCGGAGGATCTGATCGTGGATTCCTACAAGCGGAATAGAATTCCTCCACCGTTATGTCGTTGGCGACCGAGGTGGGATGGAATATGGGGGCCCATCCCAGGGTTGTAAGCCATTCCCCCATCGTTGAATCCTCAAAAATGCCCGGAATGTCAACCCTAGCCTCAAATGTTATCTTCCTGCGTGAATACTTATTCCAACCTTTTGTACGAGGGCCACGCTCGTAAGTTGCCTCACCTCTTCGAGGCCCATGAGAGGACGACGCACCAGCGTCATCGTTCTTCTTCTTGCGTACAGGGCGGCTAGGGCCTGCCCCTCTCGAAGAAGCCTTTCGTTTGGCCATCATAGCAACGAAGAAAGGAAGAAGAACAAAAGATGCGACTGAAGAAAGGAAACCGGCCATAGTAGCTTCTTCTCTTCTTTGCAACTCACCAATCTTAATGGGGAACCCAAAACGAGATCTGATTTTACCTAAAATCCGTGCAGAGCTTCAAGAGTTGTAGCCGTCAAGTACTGTTCAGAGCCACTCTAGTGGAGAAGAACGGTTGGAAGAGGTGTACGTCGTCTAGGGGAGATAGGTACTTTGAGAGGGAGAACGAAAAACCGTTGGAATGTGGGGTCGGATCCTTTCTTAACCTTTTTTTTAAAAGGTACTTCGTGTCCGTCGGTGGACCGAAGTCGTGATCGACGAGCCGAAGGAAAGTATATCTTGAACTATGCTACATACCGAAGACCTTCGGCCGGAACCGAAGCACGCTGGACAATCACTCGGTGGACCGAAAAATTCATCGGCGTGCCGAAAATAAAAGCACTGAACTTATGAAAAAACTGAAGACCTTCGGTCAGAACCGATGTACACTGGACGAATTGTCGGCGGACCGACTATCTTCTTCGGTTAGTCGACTAAGTACATGTACTTAATCTTCGGCGTGATCTCGTCTTGTCGGTTGGAACCGATGGCCTACTTCAGCGGGCCGAAGGTGTCCGTCGGTTGACTGACGACTGCTCCCCTCATTGTGCAAAACGATTTTGGTTGTCATGCATTTTAACACATGTCAAACCCAAAAGGCAGCTCTGTGGAAATTCATAGTGCCCTATGGGAAGCAATATTGCTCTGTGGGAATCCATATTGCTCTGTGGGAATCGAAAATGCTCAGTGAGAATCCAAAGTGGCCTGTGGGAATCCACACTGGCCTGTGGGAATCCATTGTGCTCTGTGGGAATCTACAGAGGCCTGTAGGAATCTATAGTGCCCCGTGGGAATCCGAGTTTGGTTTGCTCCAGTAAAATGTGGTTCGAACTGGGATCGGTTTCGTTGGAAATTTCGAAGCAGGCCGGGCCAAGTTCAAATTGAGTGAAGATAACCTCATGTGTTCACTTGTCTAACAACTCCACCAACCAGCCAGTTTGAAGACCAACTCATTGTGACCATTGGTTTTTGACTCATCTGAAGTGGGTCCCATCAAATAAATGGTTTCAAAACGGATTAGGCACTGAGTAACTTAGTAAACTTTTATTATACTGAGTAAAATACATTGGGCCCACTGTGAATGCACGTCATATATCACGTGTCTACCACGGGGAACAATGGGTGTAATGTACTAATGCTTATTTGTCATCCAACTTCTCCATAGGATCACAAAGACATGGATGAAGGGAAAACACAAATATTAGATGGACAGATAGGATAAAATACGTAAATCACGGTGGGTCTAATAGAGTTTACTCAGTAAGCAATCTGCTTCCACACGTACGGTTTGTTATAATTTAGATGCACGCACGTTTACAAATTTGGAATGCATACGTATGGACCATCACAATCCGTGCGAGGAAATTGGACATAGGTCAAGACCTGGCTTTAGAACATGTCCCATCTCACGTCAATGCGCACGTTTATGCTTGCCAATGGAGTCTCCACATGTGTGCAATCTATATACGCGTGCCTCAGTCCTATGAGATAAGGTGGGGAACAGAGTACTGCCTGCAGTCCACATGCAATTGTCTGTAGAATAACTGACGGTGAAGGGTACGAAGATCTGTGGGAATCCCAAGTGTCCTATGGGATTCATAGTGATCTGTGGGAATCCCAAGTGCTCTGTGGGAATTGATAGTGCCCTGTGGGAATCCAAAGTGCCCTGTGGGAATCCATAGTGCCCTGTGGGAATCCCAAGTGCCCTATAGGAATCCATAGTGCCCTGTGGGAATCCTAAGTGCCCTATGGGATTCATATGTGGGAATCGTAGTGCCCTGTGGGAATCCATAGTGCCCTGTGGGAATCCGAAGTGCTCTGTGGGAATCCGTGGGAATCCCAAGTGCTCTGTGGGAATTCATAGTGCCCTGTGGGAATCCAAAGTGCCCTGTGGGAATCCATAGTGCCCTGTGGGAATCCAAAGCAGTCTGAGAAAATGGATGAATAGCATGGATGAATCACATACATCACGGTGGAGCTCACACAGCACCGATCAGCAGCTACTTTCCCCCCAACATGTGCCGTAGATAGATGTCTCTATCATATTCGCTTCCAACCCAATTTCCAATGCAAAACCTACCTACCCACTAAATCCTCTCCGTCTCTCTTGTTAACTTGGTGGATGACACATGGACCATTGATAAGTAATTGGTTCATATCCAATGGTCGTAATCATTCGAATCGTCTAATAACCGTAACTGTTAATCTATTGATCCTTCATAGTGAGGCCCAAAAAATGAATAATATAGATCTCATTTACATATGACACGTGTGCAAGGACCTTCTGTGTCCGTCAATGACAATTTGGGAAAACTCCACGATCCATATGTTGGGAAAAGCCGGCAGCGTAAGCGGAACGCCGAAACCGTGAAGCAATGCAAAATCAAATGAGTAACAAGATGCAATCAATCACACAAAAGCATTCAACACAATAGACTTCAAATTTTACGTGGGAATCCATAGTGCCCTGTGGGAATCCAAGTGGTCTGTGGGAATCCATAGTGCCTTGTGGGAATCCAAGTGCTCTGTGGGAATCCATAGTGCCCTGTGGGAATCCAAAGCTGTCTGTGGGAATCCATAGTGCCCTGTGAGAATCCATAGTGCCCTGTGGGAATCCGAAGTGCCCTGTGGGAATCGTAGTGCCCTGTGGGAATCCATAGTGCCCTGTGGGAATCATAGTGATCTGTGGGAATCCATAGTGCCCTGTGGGAATCCAAAGCGGTCTGTGGGAATCCATAGTGCCTTGTGGGAATCCATAGTGCCCTGTGGGAATCATAGTGATCTGTGGGAATCCATAGTGCCCTGTGGGAATCGAAAGCGGTCTGTGGGAATCCATAGTGCCTTGTGGGAATCCAAAGTGCCCTGTGAGAATCCATACTGCCCTTTGGGAATCCATAGTGCCCTGTGGGAATCAATAGTGCCCTGTGGGAATCATAGTGATCTGTGGAAATCCATAGTGCTCTGTGGGAATCCATAGTGCCCTATGGGATTCATAGTGCCCTGTGGGAATCCATAGTGCCCTGTGGGAATCCAATGTGCCCTGTGGGAATCCAAAGCGGTCTGTGGAAATCCATAGTGCTCTGTGGGAATCCATAGTGCCCTGTGGGAATCCAATGTGCCCTGTGGGAATCTAAAGCGGTCTGTGGGAATCCATAGTGCCCTGTGGGAATCCAAGTGGTCTGTGGGAATCCATAGTGCTCTGTGGGAATCCATAGTGCCCTGTGGGATTCCATATTGTTTTGTGGGATTCAATATTGGTCTGTGGGATTCCACAGTGCTCTATGGGATTCCATATTGGTCTGTGGGATTCCATAGTGCCCTATGAGATTCATAGTGCTCTGTGGGAATCGATAGTGCTCTGTGGGAATCCATAGATCTCTAAGGGATTCTATAATGCCCTGTGGGAATCCAAGTGCTCTGTGGGAATCCATAGTGCTATGTGGGATTCCGAGTGCTCTGTGAGAATCCATAGTGCCCTGTGGGAATTCATAGTGCCCTGTGGGATTCCATATTGTTTTGTGGGATTCAATATCGGTCTGTGGGATTCCACAGTGCTCTACAGGATTCCATATTGGTCTGTGGGATTCCATAGTGCTCTGTGGGAATCCATATTCTTCTGTGGGGATCGATAATGGATGTTGTACGGGAAAAAAATGCATGTGCAGATTACAAGTAATCGAGTCTTCAGTATGTATTTATTCAAAGTACAAAGTGAATTACTTTTCTCCTGAAAAAATAAAAATAATTGAATATTTAATAGTGCTGTACAAATTGAATTACATAGTGCTGTACAAATTGAATTACATATGTACTAGTTGAATATTTAATCCTACGCACGCTCTCTTCCATGGTAAGATGTTTTTGTTCGCGGCTTCCTTGGAATATCTTTCGCTGCAGGTATACCATTCTTCGTTGTTGATGGACCGCTTTCGATGACTTCTACAATATCTTCATCTAAAGATAATTGTACCGGTCTTGTCATTCCTTTCAACTTGAACTGAAGTAAGTCGAAGGCTATTGTTTGCCTGAAATTAGGGACTTCTTCCTGTGATTGAAAATACAACGTAATGAGTTAATAGCGGTTGAAGGACATGATGATTAGACTTCCGGACAATGTAACCTTACTGAAGTAAACTGTACATCCAACCCGCTGCATAGGAAGTCCATAGCTTTCATGACGTATACCCCACATTCATCACTATTTGTTTGTTTTGGGGTCCCATCGACTATATCAAAATGCCATTCAACTTCCCAGAAAGGATTCCCGTCATCACATATATGAAATAACCATCGAAGCCCATATGTGAATCCACGTGCATACGATTTGAAATTTTTCTTCCAAGTGGTGGCTATACTGTCGATCAACCAAACTTGTCTCTTCATTGGATAAACTACTATTAAAGTCCAATGCGATTCGTGAACGTGGACAGGAAAGTAGACCTACAAAGTACATGAGAACTATTATAAGCACATATGTCTACCGTGCGCATTCCATGAAAAGCACATACATAATTGTAGACAAACCGTCTCGTATTACCACATGGGCTTTGCCGACCGAGCAACGAGGGCCACAACCGATGGATTAAGTCCATTCAGCATCGTCTCCCTAGTACTGTGGTCACCTGCAGCATATTTACATATGCTGTTGACATCTTTCTGGAACAATACCTGTTTAAGTACGATAAGAGAAAACTATAAATTTCAGGCAGAATTATTACTACATATGATCATATCATTCTTCTTCTTATTAGGAATATTTACCCAGAACCAAGTGGACACAAATAAGCAATCCTGGGGGTACACAGCAGGATAATGTGCTCTGCGATCCGTCAGAAAATCCATGTACGCGTTGATGCACTGTGTAAAGAATTATTCATCAGTAAAAATCGACAGTCAATGAAAGAGTTATCGACAATGAAACCTACATTGAACTGCGGCTTACCCCATCATCAACCCATACATTATCCCATATATAATGCAACCAATAATGGTCACCGGAATCGTAAGCAGCTTTAACAATACTGTATTCACCAGGCGATAGCTGTCTCAAAGGGTTCATAAATCCTGGTACGTCTGTGAAGCCGAAGTCGGACTCGGTGCCAGGTTCCGTGAATGGGCTGCGTTGGAACCTTGAAGGTTGTCGGGCACGAACGGGCTTCATATTATCGTCTCCCGCTACCGCGCACATGAAATCAGGAGGTGTCACAAATTTTGAATGACCCCCAGAATACAGGACAAGGGAAGTGCAAACCTCTACATCATCCAAGTTTTGATAACCATATGCCTCCGGAGTACGCTGAATTGTATGAGGCTGTACTTCCTCTCCATCCCGTTCATCGGCGGCGCGTTTTCCCTGAAGACACACGATATATACTTGGTTAGTATCTAAATCGCATTGTAAATTACCAGTGTGGCACAATTAGAATTGAAAATACCTTCACCGCCTCCAATTCGGCCTCAAGACGAGAAACTTGTTCACCTAATTTCTGATTTTCCTCCTTCACTTCGGCCACTTCGTTCTCATATTTACTTACCTTATTCAATAATATCTTATACAATTTATTCCATCTAGACTTTGCATCTGATTTAATCTCAATAGCTTCTTGTCGTCTATCCATGTTCTTCTTTGACCTCTTCTCACTTATTAACGTCGTGTTTCAAAGAAGTCTTTGAACATCTATAACAGCATCACGTTCCTCCTCATCTGCTGTGGGAATGAGGGGCCCGGTGCTCACAAACTACACGATGAACATAAATGCAATTATTAGAACATAAAAGTAATGTTCAAAAGGACAAAATTCACCGTCACACTACGTTCCATGCATATTACCGAATCTTTTTCAAAGGTTTTAGAAACGCTCGCAGACCGCGCTATCATGTTCATTTTCCAATTGAGAAATCGCGGAATATGTATAACACTCCTTCTCGAAGCCCAGCGATTTGAGCTGGTTAGAGGTGGGAAGGACTCGTATGCCCAAACCTGTCAAGTCAAGAATACAAAAGGAAATGAATAATATAAGGTAATATATCGTGTATTTGGAATGTACAAATTCATAGAATACAATACTAAAGTTACCTGAAGGGCAAATGTGTTTCCACAAAAAACGTACGTATCTGGATAGTGGGCCTTTATTGCCGTGTTGGCATGGTACTTCAAGATTTCGTAGCCAACTCGACCCCAAGGATAGTTATTAAAATCATCAATACTATTTGCTAAACTAATATATTCCTCCACACATTTATTCTTTCCCAGCAATCCAACGATTAAATTCTCCACGCATAATAGTAGGGCTAATTTCACGACATGCGAATGTCTTTTCGACCCTACAAGACTTTCAAAAGTTTCCATTAAGTCTTTCTTTGTAATATGATCGTAATTCTGAAAGTACCGGTCTCGTAACTCGTTCTTCTCTTCTTTTGGCTCGTACGGTGCCCACTTCAATCCCATAATTGATGTGTAATCCATCTCACCAAAACGGATGATGGAATCATGGATTTTGAACCGTAGGTCACCGAGATGTCTCTGCATCAACGCATGGATGATTGGTCCATGAAATATGAATTCGCTTTTGTTAAAGTCTAGCAAATATCCAAAGTAAGTCGATCGGAATAAATCTCTGCAATTTTTACACCCATCAAATGCAGCCTTCAGTGGAGTTTAAAATTCAACTGAACATTTTGCTGCCACCTTCTTAGCAAAATAATCTGGGCAAGGACCCGGCTTCCTCTCATTCATGCCACCTGTGGATATGTGTTGAAACAATTAGTACAATGAATAATGTATAATAAGTTGAAATACATGAATTAACCATAAACATATAATAAATACACATTCGAGGGAAATTGGTGCATAGAGGTGGGAAACGATCCGAGCCGGGCGGTGTTAGCCCTACTTTGCTTTGGCTTGTTTTTATGCCTCCCCGGTTTGTGGAATGGCTTGGTTTGTATATGTGTATTATATGTATTATGTATTATGTATTATTCATGTTATCCATGTAAGAGGCTGTTCGAAACAAAAGTTTAGGAGCATAATTTTACAACTGCATGGGAACATCAAGTGGCCTTCTATATGTATTATGTATTATGTATTATTCATGTCATCATGTATATGTATTATCCATGCCATCCATCTTTACATATCATTTTAGGACATGATCTTGAAATCATAAACAAAGTTCAAGTGGATCACACCACAGGAAACAATGAACTTATGATCTACGAGCAGAATTAAGCCGAATCAAACTAAGCTGATTTGAACCAAGGTGGATTGAACCGAGCTTCCAGCCATATGGACCCGGTATTACCCTAGTTTGAGCTTGCTTTTTTTTTTATTTTATTTTAAGGAGCTTCACTATGAGGCTTGGTTTAGTTTTCGAGCTGGCTTGGTTTGTGCCCACCTCTATTGGCGCCATTGAAATGTTTATTTTAGAATCCAACCAAAGGTTATCGGGGCCCTTCAAATGGTGTACCTTGATGGATGTAACACATACTGCTTAGGAGGAATCCACAATGCAAGCCGAATTCCACAATGCTCATTGGGAATCCACTATGCCTGGGGGACTCCACATTGCTCAGTGGGAATCCACAATGCCTAAGGATTCCACAGTGCTTAGTGGGAATCCACAGTGCTCACGGGGGATTCCACAGTGCCAGGGGGATTCCACAGTGATCAGTACGAATCCAGAGTTATCAGGGGGATTCCATAGTGCCAGGGGGATTCCACAGTGCTCAATACGAATCCACAGAACTCATGGGGATTCCACAATGCTCAGTGGGAATCCACAGTGCTCACGGGGGTTCCACAGTACCTGGGGGATTCCATGGTGATCAGTGGGAATCCACAGAACTCATGGGGATTCCACACTGCTCTGTGGGAATCCACAGTGCTCAGGGGGGTTCCACAGTACCTGGGGGATTCCACGGTGGTCAGTGGGAATCCGCAGAACTCATGGGGATTCCACACTGCTCTGTGGGAATCCACAGTGCTCAGGGGGATTCCACAGTGCTCAGGGGGATTACACAGAACCTGAGGGTTTCAAGACTGCTCAGTGGGAATCCACAGTGCTTGGGGGATTCCACACTGCTCAGTGGGAAACCATAGTGCTTAGGGGGATTCCATAGTGATCAGTAGGAATCCACAGTTACAAAGGGAATTCCACGGTGCTCGAGGGATCCAAGGAAGACTTTCGAATAATACGCAGGAGAAATAATTAAAATAATACGCATTGTTACCTCTACACGCCATATCAGTCGCAGTGAGAGAAGATTTGAGGTGTCGGTGTGGGTCCCACGGAAGAAGGAGCAACGGCCGGAGGTCGTTTTCTTAAAAGGAAAAGGTGGTGGTCCCCTACGTCGTGACTGGTGGTGTTCCCTACCAAAGGCTTGGAGAAGCTTTCTTGTTTCTGAGCAAATGGCTACGAGCCAACGGCCCCACCATTTACAAACCAAAAACCATTCGTATGTGGGGCCCATTGGATGGTGGCAGAAGAAATCCAATCCGTTCATACAAGAAGGATTTTAAACTACTATATCATCTGAAAATATGAATATAAAATTTAGTATGGGTGGACCACACCATTAGAAAAGAATTTAGAAAGAAGGAGAAACGTCAAGACTTTTGTTGACCACACATCACCTAAAAATGAATGCAAAAACCTCTCGCGTGGGTTTGAAAATGCCCCATTTCATATGATCGGATCAGATTGGCCATCCGATGGCCAAAATCGATGATTTTGTGGGCCCCACAATCCCCTTGAGAAAAAGCCCCGTGCGAAAAGCAGCTTCGTACGTCAACAGCTGGTCAGAGGGGCAAAACCGACCACAAATATTTCAAATTCTTGTGAAAAGGCCACTTTGGCAAGATGGTATGAGAAATTGAATTTTTAGTTAAAATGGCCACACCTCGGGGCTAATATAGTAAAAATCCCACTTGGGGGAGACCCCTCAACCAGCGATGTAGGTGAGACACCAATTCGGGGCTCACCTAATGTATTCGTTGTATATCCATGCCATTCATCTATTTCTTTAGATTATTTTAAGTTGCAATCTAAAAAATGAAGCAGATGAAACTTTTAGGTGGACCACACCTAAAAGCTTCCATTAAAAGCTTGAACACCTACCATTAAAAGCTTCCTAGAGTCCACCCGTAATGTTTATTGACCATCCAATCTGTTGATAATGTCACTTAGACAGGGAAGAAAGGAAAATCCAAATATCAGATTGATAGAAAACTTTTGTGGCCCCACAAAAGGCTTTCAATGGTCATTAACCTGTGTTTATTATGGTTTGGTCCACCCAAAAAGGCTTCATTTTTGGCACCACAGAATAAAATAAGACGGAAAAGAAGATAAACTGCATGGATATACAATTCATACATAGAGGTGAGCTCTTATGGTTAGGTCCCACACACATAGCTGGTCCCGGGGTCTCACCCAAGTCCCCGATGTGATCAGATTACATTGAGGATGTGACATAATGTGATTACTGTACTAATGAAAGGGCTCAAGTAGGATTTTTCTGCTTGGAGCTAACAAAAGATTCAGATTCCAACTTGTGGATTCCCATCGTTGAAACCTCGTTGGGCTCCAACCTGATGTTTATGTGCCATCCATAAGTCATTTCCTACTAAAGGTGTAAGATAACTGAAAACACGGGAAAATAACCCGATCCAAAACGTATGGGGCCCACAAATGCTTCAACGGTAGACAGACGTTCAATCTTACTGTTTCCTGTTGTGCAGCTTACTCGAGTTTTGGACCTACTTCATTTTTCAGTCCATATCCTAAAATGATCTGGAAAAACGGATGGACCGGATAGATTTCTTACAAACATCATGGCCCCACCTAGCTTTCAGGTGCTACCAAAGCAAAGGCTTTCTTTTCTCATGCAATCCGCATCGCATGCACAAGGGCCTCCATTTGGGGGGGGCGGATTGTCTCATTGTCGGTGACCCCAGTCAGAGAGATATCCCTGTGTGCACGGGGATGTGTGGGGCCCACAAAGATTGACATGAAAAATCCACTCCATCCATCTGTTTTGAAAGACTACAGTGGGAATAGAAATGTCCACCGCTGAAGTCGACAATGATGTTTATATGCCATCCAAACCGTTCATATGTTTATGTCCACACAGATAAACCGTAGCAAAAACTATCAACCTGATACAAAACTTCTGCCACCCCAGGCATTCAATCCCCACTGTTTGGTGTGGTATGGCCCACGTGAGTTTTGGATATACCTGATTTTTATATTCCTGACTTATTGTGGTCTTAAAAGACAGATGGACGGAGTGGATTTACCACAGACATCTCTATGCCTCGGATCACAGGCAATCCGCTTCCTTCCATTTGAATTGAACCGTCAGCAAAGGAAAACTTTTAATACTCTGAAATAGTGTAAGACATGATATGCGGGAACCTAGAAATTAGGGATAATGATCAATTGCCCCCTTAATTATAATCCTAGGAACAGCTGTCCCCCTAGTTTTAAAACATGTCTACCCTGCTTCAATAGAAAGTTCATGTTAATTTTTAGGTCCCAATTTGTATGGTGGACAGAGGTCAAATAAAAATTATTAAATTGGGTTATTGCAACCATTGACAATTAGCTCTTCTGCTATGACGGTTTAAATGGACGCAAGTACCGGATGGACCCAATCTGATTTTAGCAGATCCGGGTCCCATTAGATGTGAATATGTTACCCGACGGACTCAATTAAATCTGATTTTACCCGACAGACCTAATTAGATGTGAATATGTTTATAATATTTATAAATATATTGAATGAAGCCTCTTCCAACGTAGGGTTGCGTAAGCATCTCTGTCCTTTTTCTTGAAGGTGAGTTTTTTTCCTGCCTTGTGAAAAAGTACTTGCTTATAAAAAGTACAATGATATTAAATTACTTGCTTAAGTGATGATATTTGTCTTTGACCACCAATTCAATAAAGAATCATATGATAACATTTTTACATTATTTTTATATTAAATCATAAATTAGTTTACCTGCCTTATGACAATATTTGTATTTGACTATTGATTTTTATATTTGGTTTATCGATAATAAAAAAAACATAATGATAATATTTTTACATTACTTTAATGTCAACTCATCAACAAAACACAGTAATGTTGATGCTTGGATTCAAGATTTTCATGTTTGATTTATCGACAATAAAAAATTATAATGATGTCATTTTTACATTACTTTAATGTCAAATTGTAACGACTTGAAAATTTTAACTATTTAAAAATTATGTAATTATAAAAAAATTGAGTTAAATGAATTAATCTTTCATTAATAAATAAAAGTGAAACATGAGCTGGTTGGTTTGAGATCTCTTAATTGAGAGGAAAGACTCGAGATTAAATCTTACCTATAGTAAAATATGATTTTTTTATTTTTAGCTAGAATTTTGAAATTATAGAGAGGGGATGAGAGAATGCAATCATCCGTAGGAGAGAGAGAGAGAGAGAGAGAGAGAGAGAGAGGAAGGAAATCTTACTATAGGGCTACGATCTGGTAAGTTCCTGACCGATCTTTTCTTTTACGTAATTTATATTGCTCGGATCTAACCAATGAACAGACTCGATCAGTTATCCGTTCATTTCTCGGTGGATCACTTTTCATTTCGACCTTTAAAATAAAGTAGTTGATTGATGGGGACCATCTAGGTGGGCCAGATTTGATCTGAATGGATCATATGATCCTAAAGTCAAATCGTATAAGGGCAAGAAAATTCAAATCAATCTGATCTACAAGTTGGCCACGTAGATCCCATCTTGTGTTTTAAGTAGATCCTTGTATGATCCTTGTATTGGTGGATCTGATCCATTAACCACTTCAAACCATTGAGATTATGATGAATGGATTATATCATCCGGTGGTCCATTAGGATCTAACCTAATTAAAGTAAATCATAAGGATCATATAAGTAGTTATTAGTATGGTTTAGAAATTGAACCCCGCCAAAATTTAAAACCATCTTGATATGTGATGAATGACCCAAATCTAAACCAAGATAACCACAAATCATCTTGGTGTGACGAACGGGCCTGATCTAAGCTACAATCACCAAAGATCATTAATAATGGTTAAATTCGGACCACAGATCATTATTGGTTAAATTTGAACAAAAACTGTCTAAAGTGAGAACACATGACTGTCATCGATCAATCGACAGAGTCCAATCGATTGATCGATGATCCGAAAAATAGTCCAGCAACTTAATCTGTTATGATGGACTCGCTCAATCAATTGGCCTAGTCTAATCAATCGACCGACAACATCTGTCAATCAATTGACAGAGTCAGTTAATCAATCGACAGTGGACAGAAATTGTCAAGAGACTTAAGGAAAATTCTGGTAATAGTTCTAATCAATCGAAGTGAGTTGTGATCGATCAGCGATATGTATCGATCAATCAATATACCCAAATCAATCAATCGAAAATGGAAAAAAATGTATCAAGCAGCCTCTATCCTGCTGGTCGGACATTTTGATTGATTGATTCAAGTTATTGATCGACACTAAATACCGATCAATCGATTGATCAATCGACCGATCAATCAAAGTTGCTGAAATGTGTATTTACAACATATGAACAATAATTCTTTTCATTCAATCAAATATAAGGTTGAACCACTGTAATGAATTAAAAGATGAGAATTTAAGATGGTTTATTGATATATGATGTGTGTATAGAAATTTCTCATTTACTTTGAGTTTGAAAATTTGTGGAAATATTTATCTCCAATACAAGGTGAGTAATCCCACCATAATTATTATGTGTTTCACTTAGAAAATTGAGTGTGATATCTATGCATGTGATGAATGTTGTATCTTTGAGATGAATGTGGATTTAATTGCATTGATGAACCGATACATGTACATGACATTGGACAATAAGAAAAGAGAATTAAATTGGTGGTTTACCTCTCACATGATGAGATGGGCTATCAGTTGTGGTTTATCTTTAATATAAAGATACGAGATGTGAACTAGACATGTGCATTACATGTACCATCACTCGTGCATTATGTTGACTTTCAGGAGGATCTCTCCGGAAGATTAGTAGGTACTTAAGTACCCGGTGTCCTAGGGATCATCCTGAATGTCCACGCAATAGTGGAAGCTTACCCGATGAGTAGATGCCGGCCCTAGGAGGGTGATGCGGGTTGATGGAGTCCAACTCTAGCAAGTGGACGGTCTTCCCATTTGATCCATGCATTATGTATACGTCTAACATTGATTAATATGGCTGTTGTGTTCTATTTTAATTATCATACATATGAACTATGATGAGTTTCACTTATTAGACTTCCAACTGATGGATGTAGATTAAATGTATACAGATGGAACTGATATTGTGCTCTCGGAAACAATACATGAGCATGAAGTTGAACTAGTGGAGGACCAGCCAAATCACTGGCATTACTTGATGGAGGAAGAAATTACTACTTTAAATCAAGACATTTAGAATTCATTTAGTTATTGTTGTTTCTGTTTTCAGTTAATAATATTATGAATAAGTCTCAAATGAGTAGACCGTAGAAATAGTTTCAGTATTATTAAAGTAATTGGTTATCTGATAGTTGAATGATAACTTTTAAACTTAGTATGTATAATAGCATGCCTCGTAAACAATTTAAATAAAGTGCACATAATGCACAAGTCATACCTCGCACAAGTCATACCTCGTAAATTAGGCCTAAGGGTGTACACTCTGCGTCCGGATTTTGGGGCGTGACACGAATCATCACTAGAACACACTGACATTACTATTTGTATTCAGGATTTTACCTATATATAATGCTATGAGAAGTGCAATACTTACAATTTCCTTCTCTTGAATACATCCACATTTGATCAATAATTCTCATATTCAGTTTAGTAGTAATAAAATTGTAATGAAGACACATTTCCTTTACATTATAAAGATAACTAGGAAAACAAACTGTCTTATAGCTTTCTTATTTTTTTACTTTGTACCCAATGGGTTTCGGCAAAACCCAAGCCTGACCAATCTGGGTCCGGGTATTCAAAAATTAGACCCATACCTAAAAGGACCAGGACCCAGCTAGCCTAGTATAGGTATTGTAGGGCGCAACCCAAACCCAATGAATCGATATCCCTAGTAGGAGCCAGCTACTCTACATAAAAGAATTAAAATGACAGAAGTACCCTCAGTTGAAGGGCCAGGCACAACCCATTTTCCAAATGTTTTCACCCCTCTCAATGACTAATTGCAAGGGTAAACCTGGGCAACCGCTGCTTGCCTTACATATACAGTGAAGATATCAAATGGTAGTAAGAAATTTTATTCAATAAATTTTTCTAAGGTACGTTTGATTGCACCAAATATCATAAATTTTCATGATATTTGTAATTAATCAATCCAATTAGGTGAAATTTTTCATGACATTTCGTGCAGCCAAACACACCTTCCAAAGATTTCTTTAATTCTAAAAAAGTAAATGAATAAAGGGGGTAGAAAAACAACAGCCCACTTGATCATACAAGGGGCATTGATGGTTAGGAGTCATCTATGAAGAGCCTTAGTGACAAATCTCTTTATCGGCAATTTATCGGGAGATTTTCAGATGTTGCCGTTTTTCTTGTGATGTTATAGGGAAAACATTGCTGAAAATAAAATATTTAAAATATATATTATCATATTACTAAATGAATTTAAATTTGAATATAATAGTATAAACTGATTTTTTTTTAAAATATTAAATCATTTTCCTCTTAAAAATCCCAATAATTTCACAATAAAATCACGAAAAATAAAAATGCCAAGATTTATAAAATTCCACTATTATCCTGATAATATTGTTTAATCGAAATTTCAGGACATTCATAAGATTTTCAAGCTATTGATGATGTTTGCCACAACGCCAAGAACAACATTGAGGCCACCCTGGCAATGGGCCAGGCCAAGCCTGGGCAAAGAAAATCAACATTTTGAACATGCCTGGCCGGCAGAATTAGCCTGGCGGACCCCACCGACTAGTTCAAAACCTGGGACTGAACCAACACAGGGCCCGCCCATGACAGTGGGAGATGGAAGATTAAGCCCAATCCTAATGGAAAACCACCTCGTCTGAGCAAAATGTATTCTCCAACACAAAAAATTTGTGGAATGAAATTGTTTTTTCTTTTATCGGTTACAAAAATCAATTGTTGGCATAAATTCAATTTCAGCAGTGGCTGCATTTGAATGCACAATTTAAACTGTGACATTTTTAGTAGGGAAAGGAGAGTTGAACAATGCTGGATAAAGAGGAAGTAGTCCTCAAATTGCAGTTGTGCTTCTTTCATTTTCAAGTTGGGGTGCGTTTGGTTGCACCAAATATCATGATTTTGTATGATTAATTAGAGTGATATTTCATGATATCTCGTCAAATTTTGGTGCACCCAAACACACCATTAAAAAAGTAATGCAATCACATTTTGGAACCTAGGCACTTGATGTGAACACTAGTAACCAAACTACAATTTGTTTTTTCTGCTTGATTAGACTAAAAATTGCAATTCAGTTTGATAAGTGCGCCCAAACACAGCCCTAAGCATCTCAATTTATTTAGGTAAAGAGGGCAACATCTTCTTATGTTCTTTTGTCCTCCTCCAAAGCCTATAAGGGTGTGTTTGGTTGCACCAAATATCATGAATTTCATGACATTTCGTTATTAATTTGTCTAATTTGGTGCAAAATTTCATGATATTTCATGAAATTTGGTGCAACCAAACACACCCTGAACCATAAAATTACAAGATGGATGATCCTTTCTTCCCTAAAGCTTTACATTCACAACTGAGTTTTCATAACATTATTACACGGCCATATGCATATACACATGTATAGGTAGATATAGATAATGAGAAGTGACACAACATCCAAAATGCACAACTTGTGATGCCTCTGCCATGTTTCCTGCCAACATGCCACTCATACGGGCATCATCACCATGAAAACAGTAGGCCCTACGATGAAGATCACCCTTTCAAAAACCAGGCCATTCCACTTGTCAGTGGGCCTCGCCGTCGGAATAAATGGACAACAAACGGTCTGACTAAAAATACAGGCATGCCCCACCTTGTGAGTGCATCAGCCTGATTTCGAGAAGGGTGGGGCCCACCATTTCATGGTACTGCTGTCCTACAAAAGTGGATGTTGATGGGGAAAGATGGTTTGGTACCAAAAGTTGTGTACCTTTGTCTGTATGTCATCAGTTCTCATGGACAATACATAGATTTACCATAAAGCTTACCCAAGATAATGGTTCTAAACAGTGGCAGGGAGGCTTCAGCTATATTATTATTCCTTGGATGAATTTGAACTGTACCAAGCTATGGGACCCATGTAAAGGGTGGAAGCATAACAGTCTCATTGAACTCAGCGTAGATGATGCCTGAAAAACAAGCATATTAAATTTCACGGGTCCAATGAACAGCCCACATGAGCAAGGAAGATCTTGAGAGAGATGCAACTGACCTGAGAGTTTCCTTTGTTCCACGTCGAATCTTGCAACGGATGGTTGGGAGTCCAAGGCGCTGATGAGCCTCGAACCGATGGCAACCAGAGAAACCTACGCCAAAGGAATAAAAATAAAAAGGCTAAGATCTTGCCCAGAAAAATGAAGGGTGCATTTGGTTGCACCAAATTTCATAAATATAGTGGAATATTACACAAATCAGATTGATTAATCATGAACTTCTATGATATTTGGTGCAACCAAACGCACCCAAAATCTCATAAGATGTAACAAAGCAAACCAGCCACCTAATAACTTGTGGGGGACTAAGTTGCCTGACTAGAAGTGTTCTAATGATTCAAGGCAGAAGAGTTCAAAAGATAACGAAAGAGAACACACCATAGTAAACTCCATCAACCTCGAGCACGTCAATCTGCATGATAAGATGAAGAAAATTGCTTATGAAAATGAAATTTCTATAGTGACTGTTAAATTAAGGGACTACATTGCAGACAATTGTATATCTCATATTCCATTCATAATTCCATATTTATATAAATAGAATACTGTTCCAAGAGATCTAGAAAGTTGTTCGTAAGCCATCAATACATATCTTTATCTAAGGATGGATATCTGAATATCGTAAGGTGCTCTTAAGAGTACCTTGAGCTTGAAAGGCATGGAGAATGTTTATGCAGAAATAGAAGAAAAATTCCATGGTGACATTGCAACAACATATGAGCAGCAAAAGGTAGCATGAGGCGAGCAGGCAGGGTTGCAATTTTCCTCTCGAAGTATATGGTGCACTACAGGACAACTGATATGTGTACTACACTTTCGATGACTTCTAGGATGTGAACCACTGGCAATTTAGGTGGATGCCGAAGAATCTAGCGGCACTTCCGGTGGCTGGGATTTGAATCATTGGCTCTTCCAGTGGCTGGAATTTGAATTGCGTGCGCTTGGGTGACTCTAGAATATTCTGACAGAAAAGAAGAAACAGGTCTGGTAAGGAGGGACCAGCACAATAACAAGTTCGGTCAGAAAAGTCTTGGCAAATCAGAAAACAGGTCCGTTTGAAAAGGAATGCATAGAGTGCATAAAGGGTGGAAGCAGTAGCATAATGCAACTTTGGTGGCAGAAACAAGTAGACAAGTTCAAGTATTGGACTGATGACGAGAACACTTTAGAGGATGAGTTAAAACAAAGCTAAAAATGTCCTGAAAGTGCACAAAAATGGGTGCAATTAATGAGCACGGTATGAACAGGAAACCATCCACACCTATTCTTCTGAAAATGAGTTTTCGAAAGCCTTGTACAAAACTCAGATCTGTGACCAGATTTTTTTACGGTAGACAAGATCGGTGGTTGGGGCCATTGGAGCCAATGTTATCAGATCCGACAACAGTGACAACAGAGGTTACTGGAGACATAACGGTCACGAGTGGTGATGCGTGTGGGGTTGCAACTATGCGTTGAAGGTGGTGATAGAGTTGTTGAGGTAGTTGTAACAGGTTTCCGTCAAGTGGAAGGTTCTTGAAGTAGGCAATGAAGAGAGTGAAGATGGGTGGTCCAGAGGGTTGCAGATCAAGGATGGGTTCGGGCTAGTTTGCTTGGATGCCGATCAGGGCAGTCGGGAATAGAAGCTGGAGGCATTGTATTGCAGTGGTGACGGGTCGCAGCACACAGACGGAATCAGTGTCGGTATCCGAGATGCAGATCCACATCTGGATGCCGTGCCAGTGGAGGACTGTCTGAGCAGATCCGAGCAATGATAGACAGTACTGGATTGTGTTTTGCTGGGCAGAGTTGGCAACCGCGACCGCAGGGCAGATCTTGGCCTATGTTGGTTACGGGTATAAACAGCTGGAATTTGTACTTACACAAATAGAATACTATCCTAAGAGATCTAGACAGCAGTATGCATAGCTGTCACAATGCATATCTTTATCTATGGATGGACATCTGCATATCCTAAGAAATCTACTCTAACAGTAACCAAGGAGGCATCATGAACAAACTGAAGCCGCTTCTGAAAATATATGCAATCATAATGAAAAATATACACAATCATATCAAAATAGCTGGGAATGTTAAAGGAGATGTGTCGTATGTCATCATGACTTTTGAAGCAACATCTCTTGAAGCAACATCTCATCAGCACCTAACATACATACAAACAATCTCAATTCTATTGCATTTCTAACATGTATTTATTTAGTGTAAGGTTAGCAAAATCCAAACTCCAGCCATGAAGGGTAACAGACCAAACAGGCCCATTGCCAGTCCCAGTGGAGTGGTATTTCCAAGAGATGCTTTTTGCCCCCCTTCACCTTCAAAGTCAAGGACTCGAAGGGCTACAATTTAAGAATGGCAAGATTTCACAAGGCATATAAGTATTTGAAAGAAACTTTGATTCTCAAGAGAGTGATGGATGACAACAGGCACTGAGAAATTACTTAGAAACAGCATGTTTCGCATACAAGTAACTCAAACTAAACTTATCCAGATTACGGGTCCAAATTTGGATGTACAAGAACAAAAAATTAAGATTATTTCATTATTTCCACCCTGCGTAAGTCGGGAGCACAGCTCCAAAATCTGTTGGGCCCACTATGGATGGACCACACCTCTAGAGTCTTCCCTACAGGCCAATCTTGAGCTTTCGATTTGTGGCCTGCCAACAGAAGGTAGAAAAGAATGGGGCGTGGATTGGGTACTACCCCCACCAGGACCTAGCTAGAGATAGACGGTCATGTCAGGGTCTCCGTGGGGCCCACTGTGATATATATGTTTTATCCAACCCGTCAATCTATTTTGACAGATCTTTTTAAGGCATGAGCCTGAAAAGGAGGCAGATCGAAGGCTCAAGTAGACCACACCACATGAAACAGTGGGGATGATGACATCCACCATTGGAACTTCCTAGGTCCCATAGTGATGTTTATTTTCATCCACCCTATTCATAAGGTCACACAAACCTAGATGAAGGGGAAATAAAAATATTAGCTTGACCCAAAACTTCAAAATGGTCCTATTTCAACAAACATGTCTACAAATTTGAGTTTCTGAATACTCAGCCAATCTGATTTTGGGACTGTGACTTAGCAATAGTGGGTTCCACAATTTAGTCGGTTTAATTTGAGTTAATGTACTCCACATGTATAATATCTGAGTGTCTGCGTATCAAGCATCATACTCAACAAACATGTCTACAAATTTGAGTTTATGAATACTCAACCAATCTGATTTTGGGACTGTGACTTAGAAATAGTGGGTTCCACAATTTAGTCGGTTTAATTTGAGTTAATGTACTCCACATGTATAATATCTGAGTGTCCTGCATATCAAGCATCATACTCTGCCAGAGCTCAGATAACTACCCTAAGCATTTTTGTGTAACATACCCGTCTCCTCTTCAGTTGGCTGACTTATAGTTAAACAATGGTTAGGGTGGGCAGCTGCCACATCAGAATCTCAGAGTCCCCACTCGGTTTTGAGTCATAGAAAGAATGCTAATTCCTTACTTTCTGTAGCTGCTGCCCGCCAGCACCTGCCCATTTATTGGTGCTATGATTTGCAACTCTCTAAAGCTACTGCCAAATACTTTCTATGACCCATTTATGGTGGCCATTGCATTGACATCACCATCGTAGTAGTGGGCAGAGATCTCCAAACGACTAGATATTCTGTGATATTTTGTAGCTAGGCACATGTGGAATAGTCTATAGAAGGTTCATAACCAATGGATGAATGCCAAGTGGCCTAATCCAAGCCATTGATGTAAGCTATCTAGAATGTTTTTAATTTTATATATAGGTGAGTGTCCCTCATTACACACCAACTCCTCAGAGTTGTAACATTCTCATCATTGCAACACAAATGTTCTTCCCATTTGTTCTCCAAGCATCCAAGCCAAGTTCTTGAGCATAGCTCTACGTTGTGCGCATCAATGAAGGCTGACTCCTGTTGAACAAGAAGGTGTAGGAAATTAGCAAGTTTGTGAGAAAAAGCTTCCGTTTTAGGCCGTACTAATCGAGAAGAAGTTTCTCTTCTCAATGAAGAATGGATTTTACTTGCGGCAAGTCAATGGCACATGAGAGCCAACAGGATCCACCACTCAGGGGTCAGAAAATTTTGAGAGATGTATGATATTGATATCCTGAAGTTGGTAAGAACATTATGAGATCCTCATAACCTTTGGAGTTTGTCTTTACTTCCTCAAGAGCTTTTTGCTCGCCCTACTTCTGTTTAATACTATAGTACCATCAATCTTGCCTTATATTTATCTAAGTTTCCATCTACCATCAATCTTGCCTTATATTTATCTAAGTTTCCATCTTCCCACCACATAAGCTCGAAGACCATTCCATCTTATGCCTTTTGTCTCTTTTAAACAAAGAATGAGCTCCTTAAACGATGCATTCATCCCCAGAGCATATATGCTTAAGTTATCTATGATATCCTAACCCATCAAATAGCTTGACATACCTGTGTTAGATATGACACCACAGGAGCATGGGATTTGAGTAGGGGTGGCAATGGGCCAAGATGCCGGCCCGGCTCTATAGGGCAAGGGCCATAAACTTGGCCCAAGGGTTGGGCCCATGCTTGAAATCTAGGCCCAATGTCCTAGTTGGGCTCGACTAGGCTAGAGCCATTGATGAATGACCCAACCCATCCTGTTGGCCCCATCCAATCATCAAGTGGGTCACTATTGTACAAAATAAAATACAATTTGAATGCCCTTGTGAGTGGTCCCATTCCAATCATCATGTTTCAATAATCAAAACCATTTATATGATGCGATTTGTCGTGGATTTTGTTTTGGGGGGGGGGGGGGGGGGGGGGTTGAAATCTAAAATTTGGACCATTTCAAACCTTTGCTCATG